>JAPKLY010000086.1:269833-364565 GCA_026898435.1 Prunella vulgaris | reverse complement strand
AAAACCCTGAGGATAGGTACTTGGGTTTTACGTGCCAAGGGACACGAATAGCCAACTTCCTCTCTTAGGAACTGACCCCTGGGCGTTTTACAAGTCCCAGTCCTTCTAACCAACCTATCTCACACTTTGAGAGGTTTGGTATTCTGGTTTCCAACTAAGATAGCTCTAGCAATACAAATCAGTGCTAAATATTAGAGCTATCGATCTAAGCAAATACAGAGCGAATCCTACTACAACACTAGGGAAATTTAATTGCAGAGTGTTGTTTATGATATGCTTTGTGTTCTTGGATTCTTGAGAGTTCTCTTGGAAATTTCCCGTTAACCTTGAATGGGTGCAAGGTTCTCCGTATTTATAGGCGAGATTCAAAATAGATCCGTTGGAGGAGATCAAATCAAATCTTTCCTATTTTAGGTAGATTGCAGGCTAGGAATACTGTTCGACCTACCCGCCATGCTTATTCTGGCAAGTTGTCACATCACCTGCAACCTTTTGAGACGCATTAAATGCCGCATTAAATGCTGCGCAGACTCCGTGCTTACGTGTTGAAAGATCATTGGCTCTCCGTTATAACGGCTAGTTGACCTTCAGACATTTATCCTTCCTCGTACATTCAATGCTCTGAGTCTCTTGTAATAACTCAGTCTGAACGTGTGCCTTAATGGAGTCTTACTGACATTCTTTTTGTCTCTTGTCCCATAGCATAAATAACCTTTCTTCTTTGGACTGACATGATTCAGGTATTCTGAACCACAGCCTAAGTCAGGTCCTATGTGCATTCAGCACAGCCTGATAGGTTATTCAGCTCAGTATGTGTTACCTTTTTGCTTCGGACTTACAGGATTCAGGTAAACTGAACCAAGGCCTAAGTCAGGTCCTATGTGCATTCAGCACAGCCTGATAGGTAGTACTTACTCTTCACTGACTGAGTTCTGTCCTGAACATGCTTAGTGTATTCAGTAGAAACATCAGACAATGGTACTTCAGGATTAACTTCAGGAAGAATCAGCAGGCTTCGATCTTCAGTTTCAGAACAGACAATCTTCAGCGAGACTGACTGACTTCTTCAGAATGGTTTACACTTCAGACTTCAGTAAATTGGGTCGACTCCAATATTCTTCAGTCTTTAGTATGGTCCTTCTGTACTGAATCTCTGACCTAACTATCCTGAACTATTTTATCCTGAACACTATACTTAGGCAAATTCATCAGGGGTTTTGGGATCTAATCAAAATACCAAGATTGTCCCAACATACTCTCTTACAATCAGTCAAAGCTTAAACAACTATCGACTTCTAACAGCTTCTACAAAGCTTACAAAAGATAAGTATTAATGAAAGGTGTTGAGTGCGAGTAATGATTTTGACAGAGTTTCGGCAAGCTTAAAGTGTGTGTACAATCCGATACTGAAATCATCACTATTACTCTAATTTATAGGGTCAAATAACTAGCCGTTGAGATAGACTAGAAATCTGAGATCCTATAATCTCGTATTCAATCAATCCTTGAGATTGATTGAATCTCCTTCTTGATTCCCATCAATCTTCGCGATTCACAATCAATCAAGTTTGTCCCCTTGATTGATTGATCATCTATTCTGGGAATCTTCCTTCTTTTGTCGCAAGTCAACCCTTGAAAATGATTCCGTAGAATCTGGGCATAGCACAAGACTTAAGCTGATCTGTCTCCTCAGCTGGTGTACGGTCTGCTGGTACTTGGACCTCAGCTGATGTGCAGGTCTGCTGGTGTGCACCTCAGCTGACCTTTCTGGACCTCGTCTGGAAACTCTTGATCCTTGGTCCTTGTCTTGTCTGCGACGTGCTCAGCTAATCAGCTGATATACTGATATCAGCTGATCTGTCTCTTATGATATTCTCCTCTTAGTACTCCAGTGTCAGCTGCTCAAATCTTCTATCTTCTAGAAACGGCTAAGTCTTCTTCTCCATGATAGCTTCGGATCTTCTAGGCAGCAAGGTTGATTCCCCCTTACTAGAACCTATCTAATCCTAACTACTCATCAGTTGACTAATAGGTTCAGCTGGTCCTATTACAAGCTGATTGGTTTATCATATCATCAAAACATCTAACAGGAATATCCTAACACAAGCAACATTGGGAAGCAGTGAAGTGGGTCCTGCGATACTTGAGAGGTACCACAGACAAGGCTCTATGTTTCAAAGGCAAGAATTTGGCGCTGGTGGGTTATGTGGATGCAGACTTGGCATCAAATGATCTCGATGGGAGAAGAAGTACAACCGGGTATGTTTTTACTTATGGCGGTACTGCTATATCTTGGACTTCTAAGTTGCAGAAGGTTGTTCCATTGTCCACTATGAAGGCAGAGTAAGTAGCTGTGACAGAGGCAAGTAAAGAGATGGTGTGGTTGCAGACTCTCTTGGGGAACTTGGGAAGGAGCATGAAAATAGTACTCTTTTAATGATAGTCAAAGTGCTATATTTCTTACAAAAAATCCGGCGTTTCACTCAAGGACAAAGCATGTTGAGTTGAAGTATCACTACATCCGTCATCTTTTGGAAAGGAAGATCTTGCAGCTTATGAAGATACTTGGAAATGAGAATCCAGCGGACATGTTTACTAAGGTGGTGACCTCAGAAAAGTTGAAGTTATGCATAGCTTCAATTAGCCTTGGAACTTGAAGATAAGGCTAGGCGAAGCCAGGCGGATAAGGGAGGAGAAACAAGAAGATATGGTTACATGGACGATTTAGTCTCTAAGTGGGAGATTGTTGGAGTGTGGAGTCTAAAATTGGGGCCCATATTTTCTTCGGCCCAGTTGATCCTAATGGGCTTAGGGTTGGGGCGAAGGCTCTTTAAATTGATATCTTCTCATTGTAATCTATATCCGAAAATATAGTGAAAAACATGGCTTGGCATCGCCCCCAGACGTAGTCGCAAGATGAACTGGGTAAACAAATCTCATGTTTATTCTTTTCGTTATCGTGTGTGTGCGTACAAATTCCTAACATATTTATGTCCCTTAAGAAAAATTTCTCCATCTCTCTTCACCTTCTCTGTTTCATCTCTTTACCTTCTCTATTTCATCTCTCTTAAACTTTCACTTTCATTATCTTTCGGTTATCTTCGGCTTCTGTGCGACTCACTAATGGCTTCATCCGGCAATTATAGCTTTCGAACAGGGCGACGTATGTGGAGATTGATGCATGAACACAGGAGATTGCGAGCTCTTTCAATTGCACCGCCAGGTTAAAAAATCCTATCGGTTATAAGCTCGGCACAATCATGGCTACCCCCAAAGAGGGTCGTGATGTTTCTGGTGGATCCAGAGAGAATCAATTCACACTATCTAAACACATCAGTGCTGGTTTGCTTAGGTCTGCTTCAAGGTCAGGTTCGGGTCGAATTGCCGAGTCTATGATAATTACCTGATATTATAATTTTTCTGATATGATAATTGCCCAGTCCAAAATCATTATTTTTATGCTTCAAATTGTGATTTTCTAATGTTCATATGTGTGTGTTTGTTGCTTTGCTATGGTAAATATAAATTCAAAGTTAATCAACTAAGAATTATGGCTGTGGAAAAATGAAAAGAGATATTATTAGTTTGATCAAGTTCATTTATTTTGTTAATATTTTTTTTATCTATACAACCTTGAAGATGGTTAATGAATTATGTGTTATAATGGAATTTTGTTATGTCCTTAGTTAAGAATGAGATCTATTATTGATTTCTTTCTTTTTTCTTTATTGGATTAAAATTATACTTTGGCCATGGACAGGGTTACATGGCCAGGAATCATTTCGAGATCCATGTTGTTGATATGGCGAACTAATACGTCGGTTTCAGAAATAATCCCCAAGGTTTGCCAGGTCGCCAGAGCCAGAGCTCGCCCGTCTGTGGGTACACCAGAGCTCGCCTGATACCCTGGAATCTGGTCAAGGCTCGGGAGCTCGCCCGACCTACCGGAGCTCGCTGGGAGCTCGCCCATAGGCTCACTCGTTAGTCAATAGGATCCTGATGGCGCGCTCTTTTTCCCTCCGTCCGATTTGTCCACAAGGGTGGTTTACGGCGAGGTTTTTAATGAGGCCCATCTAGTCTAAGGCATAGTAGTAGGACGAGGCGCGGTAAGGGAAGCGGTGTGAGAGATCAAGACGAGGGTAAGGAGCTCTCCTCAACACCAGAAGCCACATAGGCTCGTAAGGTGCCGTCTCACACTCGCACACCTATAAATAAGACCTCTCTTGTACTATTCAGACAACTCTCTCACAATTCTGAAAATTAATACAATCCACACTGCAATATTTCTCTCTCTAAACTCTCTACTCTCCCTCCTCATATTACATCCAAGAACACAAATTCTTGGATTATTGTTTGATAGGATTAATATGTTGTAAAGCCACATAAACAAACATCTATTAGTAAATTCTATCAACAATTTGGCGCTAGAAGGAGGGTGCAGGGTCGAATATGAAAAATTAAAGAAAAATTTTCAAGAACAAAAAGTTAGGGTTTGGTTGAAGATTTGAAGATTTGAAGGTGTTCTTGGTAAAACTCAAAAACACTTGAAGAAACACATACATCTTCACCCCTTGGACGAAGAACCCAGATTTCTAGACAAGAACCTGAATTTTTGGATTTCACAAAATCGGTCCTGAACAAGTTTTCAAACGCGCGCGTGCACACGAATAAACCGAACTTTGGACAATTCGTCACATGCGAGGCTAGACAAAAACTTGCACAACTCCGCCTAAGTTGGACGATAACCATTCAGGCGACCTCCATCACTCTGGCGACCTCCCTCCACTTCGACGCCCTTCAGCAAGTTACCCCCTCCGAAACCCAAAAATGGCTAACACTCGAGCCGCCAAGGGACAGACTTGGCCCCCCGCTCTGGTGGAGACATCACAACCACCTCTCCAGAAGAGCACCGCAGCTCCGCGACCTCCGCGAACTGCGGCGACCCAGGAAGACTTGGCCCCCGCTCTGAGGGACCTGGTCAGCGATCCTGACGAGCTCCAACGCACCATCGCGACCCTACAAAGGTTGCAGCAGCGACAGCAGGACGAGCTCGCCCTAGTACCCAGGCGAGCTCCAGCTGCCGAAACCCGGGAGCAGACCAGGCCCACCCAGGGTACCCAAACCAGAGGGGACTACAGCGTACTCCCCACCGAGCAGGAGGCGATCTCGGCACAAGCTCGCCAGCGCAGGGAGAGGACCGGCAAAGCCAAAATGGTGGAGGAGGGTCCCGCTCCTTACACTGGAAGGGAGTCGGCCTACACCGGGGCATCTGGCACCCACCAATCTCAAAGGAGGGAAGTCCTCCAAGGCCGTCTGGGCCCGAGGTACGAAGAAAATGAGCGTATGGCAGTCCCAGCTGCGTCCCATCGGGACTCCGACCAGCAGCCACGCAGGTCAGCCCACGAAAGGCTGAGAAGGCCCGCCACCGACCGGTTAGGCCCCCACGGCGGACGCCAGTTCCAGCCCGCCACTGAGAGGTCACCCCAGAGTGAGGCACCTCGGGGACGTGCGTCCGCGAGACGCACGACCTTTGAGCACCCTCCGCCGGAGGTGACCCGAGATGACGAGCTGGCCTCACTGAAAAAGGCCGTTGAAATGCTACAAGCACAGGTAGCAGCCAAGTCTGGCGGACCTGACGCCATGACTCTCCCCACCTCTCCATTGGCACCTGCCATCCTCCGCGCACCGGTCCAGAAGAAAATTCAATTCCCGGTGATGTCCGCATACGAAAGTGAATCGGATCCAAAAGTCCACCTAGCCAAGTACGCGAACTTCATGATTTCAGTCGGTGCCACCGACCCCACCCAGTGCCGGAACTTCCCGCTGACCCTAGGGGACCGAGCTCACCGCTGGTTTTCTTCACTCGCCCCGGGGTCAATCTGCTCATTTGGCCAACTCTCGCGGGAGTTCCTGGCCCACTTCTCTGGTTTCGGGTCCTACCTTACCCAGAAGCACCGACTCGCCAACATCCATCAAGGCGAGAGCGAGACCGACCAGCAGTACCTGGAAAGGTTCGACAAAATTCTGCTGGAAGGCGAGCCGGTAAGCGAGGATACCAAGGTCGTCGCGGCGATGGCCGGACTCAGGAGGGGCACCGACCTCTGGAAGGAGATGCACCTCGCATGTCCCAACACTTATAGCGAATTCCGCCACAAGGCGGGGGTGTTTGTGGCTATGCAGGAGGCACTACTGAAAGAAGTTGGTGCCCACGAGGAAAAGAAGCCCTACGGGAAGAAGTCCGGGGGCACCTACAAAGCTCCCCGGAACTTAAAGGCCTTTGGCGAGGGAGACGAGCTCAAAGAAAAGCTCAACCAGGTCCTCACTGACTCCGTCGACCATGTCTTCACTGCCGTCCAAGGCAAGGCCATGCTGGAAGAGCCAAGGCGGATCCGCCAGGACCGCACGAAGCTCAACCCCAGCAAATTCTGTGCCTACCATCAGGCCATCGGCCACTTCACCAGCGAGTGCCGAGACCTCCTCAAGCAACTCTGGAAATTTTACGAGGAAGGGAAAATGGCCGAGTTTGTGAAGAAGGCCCCAGCTAAGAGACCGAGGTTCGAGAGGAGGGCTACCTCTGATGACGAGGAGGAGGAAGCAGACCAACCTGGTCCCCATCACAGACGGAGGGCACCTCCCCAACCTCAGCAAAATATGGAGCCGACTCGGGAACTCTTGGTTCTTGAGGAGGAGATCGGAGCTGCAGGAGGTCTCCAGGATGGGGGATTCTCCATATCCAGGAGGAAGAGGAAGGCCGAAATCCGGGCCATAAATCAAGTCCAGGAAGGCAGCTCCGGCCCCAGGTCTGTCTCACAGCTCGCTGACGAGCTGATATTTTTTTCAGCGGACCTGGAGGGGGTACTGATGCCCCACAACGACTCGTTGGTGATAACAGCCGACATCATGAACGTCCGAGTTCACAGGCTACTTGTGGACACCGGCGCATTCACCAACATTCTCTTCAAATCCACCTTGGATGCCTTAGGTGATTTTGAGTCGTACCTGGAACCTAGCAATGCTAGGATAGTGGGGTTCGGAGAAGCTGTAACCGTCCCCCTAGGTAGTGTTAGGTTGAGCGTCCAACTTGTATCGGCTGAGGACCCCGAAAGGAGACTGACTAGGCTCATAGATTTCCTAGTTGTTGACCAGCAGTCCTCCTACAACGGGTTCCTTGGCCGCCCTTTTATTAATGAATTCAAAGCGGCGTGTTCGACCTACTACTACTGTTTAAAATTTCCAACTCCAAAGGGTGCCGGAACTATAAAAGGTGACCATAAAAAGGCCCGAGAGTGTTTACTCCAAATCAAAGATGGCCGGGTCAAGAAGTCCGTTATGCAAGTCCACATCCTCGAAGAGGACGTACAGATCCCTGCAGACGAGCCAAACATTCTAGACATCATCTCAGTCGAAACTGAGATGATGGAGGTAGGCGGTTTGTCAGAAATCAACCAAGGCATTGGACCTGTGCAAGACACACAACTGACACCAATGGAGGACGTGGAAGAAACCCAAGTGTTGAGACCTGCGCAGGGGTCGGTAGCTGCGCAGGGACAGCAGCCTACTCCCATGGAGGTAGTTGATGAGGCCCAAGGTGAAGGACCTGCGGGAGGTCAAGAACCAACGCCCATGGACGTTGACCCAACCCCCCAAGTCACCACTCCATCCCAAGCTGACAGACCTCCAGAGGTGTTCACAACCGACAAGCTTGCCCAAGCTGAAAGCCAACCCGATGACCTCGAACCGCGCATAGGCCATGAGCCTGCGCAGATGTCACAAGGGGAGTTGGACGAGTTCATCAACGACCCGAGGTGGAAATGTCAGAAGAGAAAACCAACCCCCATGGAGGAGTTGACGGCACTCCCGGTGGACCCGGAAAGGGACTTAGATCTTTTCATCGGTTCTGAGTTACCTGAACCGTACCGGTCGAGGATGGAGCTGTTCTTGATGTCCAACCTGGACATATTTGCCTGGTCCCACGAAGACATGACGGGGATCCCGTTGGAACATGCTTGCCACAGGCTTAACATAGATCCGACGAGGAGACCCGTACGCCAAAAGCAAAAAAAATATGGACCAGACAAGTACGCAGCTCTAACAGTTGAGGTGGAGAAGTTGTTAGACAACAAGCTCATCAAGGAGGCTTTGTGTCCGCAGTGGGTCGCGAACCCCGTCCTGGTGAAGAAACACAACGGGACGTGGAGACTCTGCATTGACTTCACGGACCTGAACAAAGCATGCCCGAAGGACAACTTCCCACTACCTCACATTGACCAGCTGGTGGACAGCACTGCAGGCCATGAGATGATGACATTCATGGATGCTTTTGCAGGCTATCATCAGATAGCTCTACACCCGGAAGACCAGGAACACACGGCGTTCTACACCAACAAGAACATGTACTGCTGGGAAAGGATGTCGTTCGGACTCATCAACGCCGGAGCTACATACCAGAGATTGGTGAACAAAATGTTCGACCAACACATCGGTGAATCCATGGAGGTGTACGTGGACGACATAGTTGTCAAGAGTTTGAGAAAGGAGGACCACCTGGACCACCTGAAACAGACTTTCGACATACTGCGCCACTACAACATGAAATTGAACCCCAAAAAGACCAGCTTCGGCGTACACTCTGGGAAGTTCCTGGGGCACCTAGTTAGCCAGCGGGGAATTGAGGTCAACCCGACACAGGTCCAATGCATAATCGAGATGGGGATACCCGATTCCATCCAAAAAATTCAAAGACTAACTGGGTGCATGGCGGCCCTTAACAGATTCATCTCCAGGTCCGGCGACAGAAATCGTCCATTTTTCGAGGCAATTAAAGCAAACACACGGAGGTACAAAGAGGCGGCCAAGGCCAACAAGCTCCACCTAAAAAACCACTTCGTCTGGACAAATGAATGCCAATGAGCCTTCGAAGATATCAAAACATACCTGGCAGATACACAGGTTCTGTCGAAGCCAATACCTGGAGAGAAGCTGTATCTGTACCTAGCCGCGTCGGAGGTGGCCATCAGCTCCGTCCTGGTCCGAGAAGAGGAGAAAACACACCTCCCAGTGTACTACATGAGCCAAGTCTTACATGAAGCTGAGCTGCGATACACCCCAACAGAGAAGCTGGCTTATGCACTGGTGATGAGTGTTAGAAAATTGAGGCCTTACTTCTTTGACCATCCGGTGGAGGTGCTGACAACGTTCCCACTGCGTCAAATACTACAGCGCCCAGACACTGCCGGATGCCTGCTGAAATGGTCACAGGAGATCAGCCAATACGGTATAACCTACGCACCCCGAACAGCGATCAAGGGACAAGCACTGGCCGACTTCATCATCGAGCTAACTTTCCCACAAGATCCGACGAGGGGGCGTATAACTCCGTGGCATCTCTACGTGGACGGATCATCAACTAGCATGGCAGCAGGCGCCGGTGTGGTCCTGATCAGCCCAGACAGACAAGTCTTCACCTCCGCAATTCGGTTCGACTTTCGAGCAACCAACAATGAGGCGGAGTATGAAGCGTTGATAGCAGGACTTAGGCTATCATTAGCTGTGGGGGCAACCAATCTTCAAGTTTTCGGAGATTCCCAACTAATAATATCCCAAGTCCGGGGGGAATTTGAAGCAAAAGACCAACAGATGATGACCTACCAGAAGATAGCCGCGCATCTGATCTCGATGTTTACACAAGTTTACATCAATCAAATACCGCGGCTAGAAAACACACAGGCAGATGCTCTAGCCCGGCTAGCTACTAGCAACGGCGAAGCCAAATTCACGGAGGTTGTGATCACCACACTGAAAAACCCCTCGACGTCCGATTACAAGATAAATCAGACCTCGAGTGGGGGGCAAGAGGATAGCGAAGATGGTGAAGATTGGTGCACTCCAATCCGAAAATACTTAGCACACGGAACAACCCCCGTAGACGCCTGGGAAGCTAGCCGGTTAGTAAAGCAAGCTGCCAGATATACGCTGCTGGATGGCCAGCTCTATAAACGTGGATTCTCTCTACCCCTACTCAAATGCCTAACTAAGAAGCAGGGGTCCGAAGTGTTAGAAGAAATTCACGAAGGAATTTGTGGGAGTCACGCTGGGGGACAAGCATTGGCATATAAAACGATCAGACAGGGCTACTACTGGCCCACTCTCCGCAAGGATGCCATCAACTTCGCTCGAAGATACCGAAAGTGCCAACTTTTCGCACCTAACATCCACTCCCCAGCCAACCAGCTTAGGTCGGTTTTCAGCCCATGGCCCTTCGCGAAATGGGGTATCGACTTGATCGGCCCATTTCCACCTGGTAGAGGCGGTATAAAGTTCGATGTTGTAGCAGTAGACTACTACACTAAGTGGGCTGAGGCCGAAGCTCTCACAACCATAACCCAAGAAAGGATGATCGGCTTCATTTGGAAAAACCTGATCTGCAGGTTTGGACTCCGCAGTCGGTCATCTCTGATAATGGAAGGCAATTCGACGGACAGAAGTTGAGGGACTTCTGCAGTTCATGGAACATCAAGAAGCACTACTCAACTCCGTATCACCCCCAGTCGAACGGCCAAGTCGAGGCGGTAAACAAGATCTTGAAACACATATTAAAGCTCCGCCTCGAGGAAAAGAAAGGAAGCTGGGCAGATGAACTCCCGGAGGTCCTATGGTCTTACAGAACTTCCTATAGGGCCAGTACCGGGGAGACCCCGTTTGCCCTAGCCTTCGGGACTGAAGCCGTAGTCCCGGTAGAAGTCCAGAACAAAACTTGGAAGGTGGTGGGATATGATGAAGAAAAGAATGATGAAGCCTTGGCAATAGAAAAAGATCTGATCGAAGAAACCAGAGCTTCATCAGAAATGAAAAACGCCACCTACAAGCGCAGAGCGGAAAAATATTACAACTCGCAGGTCCGAGACCGAAAGTTCAAGGTCGGAGACCTGGTGTTGAAAAAGAAATTGATGGCCCCACCAGGTGTATTTGGTTCAAATTGGGAAGGACCATTCCGGGTCACTGCAGCCTGGCCAAACGGTACCTATGATCTAGAAGACGCAGAAGGCAAAGCTTCGTCATACACCTGGAGCTCGGCACATCTAAAAAAGTTCTACCAATAGACTAGAATCCTGTAATAGACTAGTCGAAGGTTGGTATCAAAAATGTAGATGGCAACCGATGTAAATTACGTAGCTATAAAAAGTCAGAGAAATTCAGAAAATTCAGAAAAATTCCCAAGTGTTTAGACCTGTGCAGCTCTCCAACCAGGCGAGCTACACCAAGTCGCCCACTACACCAGGCCCAGCTCGCCAAACCCAGCTCGCCCATGGGCCCAAAAATCCGCGGTGCGCAAGGACCAAGGTCCCAAGCGTTGTAATTGAATAGCTCGAAGGCAAAGGCCAAAGTGCCCAAGGTCGCGAAGGTACCCTTCTTAAAGGGTTGCTAAGCACCTACTGCCACAAGTTAGAAAAATTCGCGAAAAAGACAAAAACGTCTAAGGCAAGGTTCATGAAACCCAATGGCCCAACGTGAATCAATCGAAGTGCAGTTCGCTGCCCTAAGTGGTTTAAGACGAACGATTCGCGGCCTTAAGTGGCGTAAGACGAAGAATACGCACTCTCAAAACAGAGGTACAATTCGTAGTCGTAAGTGACGTAAAATGAACGATTCGCTTCTCAAAGTAGAATAAGACGAACAATTATGTACCAGGAAAATAAACAAGAACGAGCTATTTTAAGAAATTATAACGTAAAAGCGTAAAAACATAAATAAAAAGAGTTGGACAAAAAATGCTCGACTTATATTCAAAAGGATACTTAAGAGATTTTCAAGCCAAAAATATACTTGAAAAAATCCTAAGTATGAGGAGTGGTGCTGGCCACAAAGGTCGACCAGCTAGCCATCTTTGAATTACAAAAAGCTCCTTCTGGACGAGCTGCATGTGCCCGGCGAGCTAAATCTACTTGGACAAAAAGTAAAGACTACAAAAATGGAGCTCCTTCTGGGCGAGCTCCGCAACCCGGCGACCTACTACAACTTGGAAAATGTAAACTAAGCTAAGAAAGCAGTAATAAATGGAGCCTAAGACTCGGGGGCGACCTGGCGAATGGGCATGGCGAGCTCGGCGTCAGGAGTAATATTCCCGGAGAGCCCGCTTGTGCCGAGCTCGCTAATGGTTATCATCGCGTCCCCGCAGACCTCCTGCATCTGCTCCATCGTCGGCGGGGCCTCACCTCCAGCATCCCCCTCTGCACCCTCCGTCTCTTGGGCGAGGTCGGCAGTCATGACCTGCTTCGTCTGGATAATGTTGAATTTCAGACGAGCAGCGTCGAGATTGATCCCATAGCCCGCGAGGTCCCCGATGTTCAATTCCGTGCCGGGGGGGATCGAGGACTTCTCCAGACAGTCCTCAAACTCGCTGACAAGGGCCTCCCACTCGCTGTCATTGTTAATCCACGCCCATTGGAAGGAGCGAATTACCTCAGCAAAACAGAGCACGAAGCCCTTGTCAGTGGCCACCACCTCGGCGAGCTCAAGTGCCTCGGGTGTTATGGCAGTGTAGGAGCGGCCCCTGAGCTCGGCGATCTCCAGGGCCTGGGTGGCAACCTCCTCCCGCAGCTTGCGGCACTCCTCTGCATTCCCCCGGCTTTGATCCCGGAGGACCCCTACCTCGGCCCGGGTCAAGGCGAGATCCTCCTCCCGAGCAGCGAGCGTCTGGCGAGCTGCTTCCAATTCAGCCTGTTGTTGGCGGAGGTCGGCTTGGAGTTTTTCTGCTTTCTTAATTGCAAGCCGCTCCGCCTCCAGCGAGGCCTTCGCTTTGGACTCCGCCCTCGCGAGCTCCTCAAGCGCCTTCTTCCGCTCGTCGCCCACCTTGGTGAGCGCTTTATTTGATTCGTGGCGAGCTCTATCTGAGGCGGCGATGTCGTCGCTGACGAGCTGAGCCGCCACCATCGCTGCGCAGGCGTAGTGCATCGCCAGCCTCGCCCTGTCAGCAGGCCTCTGGCTCTCGATCATCCCGAGCTCTGAGGCGGAGAGGTATTTGGGGGCCTCGGTAAAAACCCGGCGAGCTGCCCCATCGGGAAGGTCCCTCGATGAATTCAGGGCCCGGCACCGCTCGGCGACATGGAGGGCTCAGGTCGCTGCGGGAACTCGGAGGGAGTGTACCTGCACATACTCAGATCAGTTAGCAAAAACCAAGGAGATCGCCAAGGCTTCCAACTCAAAAGAGGTCGCCCACTTACCCAAACCTATCGGGGTTGAGCCCGAGCAGGGTATCGTCCCGAATAGGGACCCCATAGGGAGGCGGCGAGGGCACACTCTAAGGAGTTGGAGGCGCTGGAGAAGGTCGAACAGTAAGAGCTCGCCCGGACCCCGTCTGGCTTGATCCAGAGCCGCCCTCAGCCCTGGCTCGCTTGGCGAGACGAGTCTCCTCCTCACTCGCTCATGAGCCATCTCCCCGGTGGAGAGCTCGCTTCGTCTGATGGGGCGGAGGTGGTTGGACACCCCGTTCAGGACCTGAACCTCGGCCCGCCCCCTTTTTGGCTCCGGCAACCTTCTCCTTTGTCGGGGGAGGTGCCGAGGTCTTCTGAGAGCTAGAGCCCCCAGCCTTCTCAGCGGCTTTGGCGAGCTCTAGTTTCTTGGTAGCGTCCAAGACCGCCCCCGAAGGGATGCCTTCCCTCCCCGGACGAGGCATGCCCATCTTCAGCTGCCGAGCTAGGAAGTGATAAGCTTCGGGAACCTCAACGGGCGGGAGCTCGTCAATAGGACCTGCGCCTGTACAACAAACAACCAAGTCAGTTCGGCGACCTTGATATACAATACAGCGAGCTCTGGAAGCTCGATAATGGAAAGGCACAAAACCTTGAGCGGCGAGGTGGTGTGGTGAAGTGATGAGACCCGCGAGCCGGCGGCAGTGGTGTTGACACAGATGTTCGATCTCACGGTCCTTTTTCTCCCGCAAGCAACACACCGTCCGCGCAAACTCGAAACCTATCGAAATTACCGGTCTCCCGCAGCTCAACTTGTGGCGCTTCAAACCTGCAAAAAGATAGATTAGATCAGTAATCTAATCCGACGCACACACACTAAGGTACGCCACCTACAGCTCGCCTCCCCATAGGTCTCGGGGGTAGGAATGCGCCCTCCGCGGCCATTGGAAGCTCGCCAATCCCCCCCGATGAAAAAGAACTGCTCCTTCCAATCCCGGACCTTGTTAGGGAGGTCGCCTAAAAATTTACCCCCCGGGCGAGCTTGAAAAGAGTAATATCCCTTCCCCTCCCTCGTTTGTCTGATCACGATGAAGAGCTCGTTAATCTCCGTCGTGCTCAGCCGGTTTTCATAACCCTCGAGGCCGAAGACAGTCAGGGCGGCCAACAAATTGCTCCATGCATTCGGAGTGAGTTGGGTGATAGCGAGGCCCGTGTCTGCCAAAAATTGCCCAATTATGGGATGGAGGGGAAGGGTGAGCCCTGCCTTTAGGGTGTGGTAATTCATAGCTGTGAGCCCAGCAGGGGGGAGGTCGGCTCGCTCTTTCTCCTCGGCAGGATACATAAAAATGTCCAGCGGGATGCGGAACCGCCTCCGAATATCCGGAAGGGCGAACTCGCTCATGATGCTCTCCACCCCGTTGGCCTTGAGATCAGACTTGCCAGCGGCTTTTCGAATCGGAGCTCGCCGGGGTAGGGGGAAGCTCGCCCCATGAGACCTCACATATTCGCCCCAGTCGAACTCATTTACGACCTCGGTGGAGACTTCATATTCAGGGAGCTTGGGGAAGGGGAAGTCGATAAAATGGAGGTATTCGTAAGTGACCTCCATCCCAGTATCCTCATCGACTTCTTCGTCCACCTCATGGGCCAGCTCGCCAGCAAGGTCGCCGGCCCCAACCTCGGCGACCTCCACCTGGGCCTCTTCAGCGAGAGTCGCTGCTCCCCCTTGAGCTCGCTCTGAGTAATCCCAGAGTTCGCGGAGGGGTGATTCCTCACCAGAACTAGTGGCCTGCTCGCTGGAGTCAGAGCGAACTGACCCCGAGAGCTCGCTACTGTCTGGGGAGGTTTCAGAGCTCGCCCCAGAGCTCGAGGAGAGGACCACAGGTGTTACTCGGGGGTTCGGAAGGTCATCGGTCATTTGTCCTTTGCCCAGGTCACGACTCGGGGGGGTATGGCTCGAGGAGTTCTCAGACATAATGAAGGCGTTCGAGAATGTAGAACAAGGAAAGAGAGGAAAAATCCGGGTCTCTACCTTGGCAGGCACGTCTAGAGCAGAGGATTGATCGCCGGAAATGCGCTCTGGGAAATGAAGGAAGCAAAGTGAGGAAATTCTTCATTTTCGTCTATTTATAGGCGCGGGGCACAAGCTCGAAATTCCCGAAAGACTAGGGGCCTTTTTGCAAGGAATTTGAAAAGTTATCATTATTATGGGCGGGAATCGAGGCGCCAAGAGCCTTGCGTGATGCTTGGGATCCCGCATCGTGTCGGCCGAGGCGACCTCCGAGGCGCAGCTCGCCTACGAGCTCGGCACCCCCGAAAATAGTTCGCCAGACCTCAAGTTCTCCAGCTCGCCCACACATTGGACAAAGTCATGATGCGCGCGAGCTGGGGGGCAAATGTTGATATGGCGAACTAATACGTCGGTTTCAGAAATAATCCCCAAGGTTTGCCAGGTCGCCAGAGCCAGAGCTCGCCCGTCTGTGGGTACACCAGAGCTCGCCTGATACCCTGGAATCTGGTCAAGGCTCGGGAGCTCGCTGGGAGCTCGCCCATAGGCTCACTCGTTAGTCAATAGGATCCTGATGGCGTGCTCTTTTTCCCTCCATCCGGTTTGTCCACAAGGGTGGTTTACGGTGAGGTTTTTAATGAGGCCCATCTAGTCTAAGGCATAGTAGTAGGACGAGGCGCGGTAAGGGAAGCGGTGTGAGAGATCAAGACGAGGGTAAGGAGCTCTCGTCAACACCGGAAGCCACATAGGCTCGTAAGGTGCCGTCTCACACTCGCACACCTATAAATAAGACCTCTCTTGTACTATTCACACAACTCTCTCACAATTCTGAAAATTAATACAATCCACACTGCAATATTTCTCTCTCTAAACTCTCTACTCTCCCTCCTCATATTACATCCAAGAACAAAAATTCTTGGATTATTGTTTGATAGGATTAATATGTTGTAAAGCCACATAAACAAACATCTATTAGTAAATTCTATCAACACATGTCATCCATGAAATCTTTGACTCCATTCAACCATTGCTCTTGGTGTCAGTTTAAAACTCTTCTTTTGTCTTATCAGGTTTTATCTATCCCAGAAGCACATTCAGTTTTTCCAAACTTTTGATCAGATAACACACTAAGCTGCATTGTTGTTTACTTCAAACTGACCGAACCTCCGCCTCATTGCCACTTAGGAGTTACTCTCCACCTCTGCCTCAATAAATTTGACCCCAATCGATTGCTCTGAGGCTGAAATTATTGATCAGAATTGATTTTTAACATCATGATTAGAAATGATCGCACGGAAAGGTACTTAACGAAGATAAGAGGAATGAGAAAGGACGATAGATGATCTCAACGCAACCAGGGCTACTGTTAAAGAAGGTATTTATCTTTGTGAGTTTTTTGTTAGCTTTTGAAGGTGGAATATGTACATAATTCTTTTAACATCCATCAAATAATCTGCAGTCACCGTTGTCTTTATTGCTAAAATCTTGTCAATTTCAAATCTGGAAAGTAAGTATAATGAGTTACTTTTTCTATAGAAGGTGGCATTTCTCTTTTATATAATTATATGCCACAAAAATTCATATAGATTCAAACTACAAATGAGGGTCATAGAAGAAGAGGTGAAATAATAGAATGCTCTTAAGGTTTGATCTTATGCCCCCTCTCCCCGTCCCGTCCCGTCCCTCCCTCCCTCCTTTCTTGACATGTCTTGATAACTGCACACATCTACATTTATCATTGCCTCGAATGTTGTTTTTGATGCATCACTAATATATAGTAGGCAAATTATTGGAACAAGATAATCCCAATTTGCGCTACCTGACAGTCCTTTACAGTCATATATATATATGCTTCAGTTGATTAGCTATGCATGGGAATTTTTCAATTATAATGGATGTGTATAGCTTTTGAAATATAATCTTGATCCAGGAGATTGTGAGTTGCCAGAGGGCATTTGACATTATCATTGTGTACGGAGTATTGTATCTACTTATTTAGTGGACGGGTATGAATGAGGATTTCGTGGTTATTTAATACTCAACAATCAAACTCTTACGACTTCCACTATTGTTTCTTTGCAAAAATTTATCTTACAATTACAGGATAAACACAAGCAAATAACACCAGAGAATGCATTTAATGATAGAGTTAAGATATAGGCAACCAAAATAACAACACCCCTCCAAGAGGAATTCAGAGAACTGCGTTCTCTGCCCAAGCCAAGTGCTCGTAATTTAATAATATAATTTCTGATAGATCAATTCAGGAAAATTCCTGAATAAATAGTTTCCCTTACTAAGGTAAATCAAATCCAGGCCCATACATAAAGCTCATCCAATAATTAACTAAATAACATATAAGCACTAGTAAGGAAACTAATAATAACGTAATTAATACTATGATTAATAAACTGAAAGCCACTATTAATAATTCATGTCTTCTTCTTTGACCTCCTCCGGTACACGATCATTGGAGGTCTGTTAACTGCTCCCCCTGGCGAAACAGCCTTGTCCTCAAGGCAGAACTCCGGAAATTGCTCTTTCATATCAGTCACATCCATCCAAGTGTTGTTCTCCACATCAGAACCATGCCATTTGACCAACACATGCTCAACCATGCTCCTATCTATGTCAACTGTGCGATGATCCAAGATATTAGCTGGAAGGTATGGGGGTTCCACTGCCAACAAATCTTCAAGTAATGTCGGCGAAACTTGTGCATCCCCAACAGCTGGTTTCAAGATGGACACGTAAAACACAGAATGGATACGTGACCCTTCCGATACCTTCAGCCGATATGCTACTGCCCCAATCCATTCTTCCATAAAAAATGGACCAAAAAAACCTGGGAGCGAACTTTGGATTTCTAGCAGCAAACAGAGTACGTTGGTGATAAGGTTTGAACTTCAAATAGAACTTGTCGCCTACCACAAACTCTAGGGGTCGATGATGCTTATTTACCTCCCTTACCATGCATTGTTGTGTCCGTTCCAAGTGCAGTTTCAAATCTTTTAGTATCTCATCTCGTTCCCTCAATGACTCTGCTAATTGTTGTGTACGAATCTTCCCGGGAAGACAAGGATGTAATACCGGTGGTGGCTGACCATACACTGCCTCAAAAGGTGTCATACCCGGTCCCGAATGGAAACTCGTGCTATAACTATATTCTACCCATGATAGCCACTTCCTTCATACTTTGGGTTCTCCGAAACAAAACACCGGAGGTAAGTTTCCACACAGCGATTCAACACCTCTGATTGACCACCTGTTTCCGGATGATAAGCTGAACTCGTTCGTAATTTTGTTCCCCAAGATATAAAGAGTTCCCTCTAGAACAAGCTCAAGAAAATCAGGTCCCGAATAAAAACAATTGATGATGGCACCCCATGCAAGCGGACTACTTCTTTGGTGAAGATGTCAGCGACCGACCTTGCTGTGAATGGGTGAGACAGCCCCAAAAATGACCGTATTTCGAGAATCGTCAACCACTACCAAGATGCAATCAATACCACCCAAACGAGGTAACCCAGAGATAAAGTTCATACTAATATCCTCCCAAACCCGAGTAGGAAGAGGTATGGGAGGTAGTAAGCCAGCCGGTGATCTCGTTTCATATTTATTCTTCTGGCATATCTCACACTCCGCCACAAATTTTTGAATATCTTTAAGTATACCTGACCAATACAAGTTGGTGGATACACGCTTGTAAGTCCGGAAGGCTCGTGAGTGACCCCCGGATGGGGTAGTATGTAACTCTTGCAACGATTTGGTGATCCAGTGCGACCCTTTTGGTATAATCAGGCGGCCTTTGTAAAACAGCAGGTTCTACGACAAAGTCTAGTGCTTCAGAGCAGTCCAGCCTACACACAAGTCATCCATAATTTTAGCCAAATTTGGGTCTGTCCAAATCGCAGATTGAAGGTCATTCCAATCCCTCCATAACAGCATTGTAACTGCTGACAAATCTAACGCCTCATCCCTCTGAGATAAAGCATCATTAATTTTATTGGTAACTCCCTCTTTGTAAACTATGTCAAAATCAAATCCCAACAGTTTTGCTGCACTATTTTATTGCGTCGGCGTTATCAGAGGCTGTGAGAGAAGATGCTTGAGACTACGCTGATTAGTACGGATTGTAAACCGATATCCCAACAGGTAAGGACGTCAGTGATGGATAGCTAGCACCAATGCCATTAGCTCCTTCTCATAAGCTGATTTTGCTAGCAAACTCCCAGATAATTACTTGCTAAAATAAGCCACAGGCTGCTTATCTTGCATAAGTACAACTCCTAGCTCTCGGCCTGAAGCATCACATTCGATCACAAATGGCTTTGAAACGTCTGGCATACGAAGGACGGGTGCAGAAGTTAGGGCCTCCTTCAAACTCAGAAATGCTGCATTCACCTCAGGTGTCCATCGCCAAGTAGTCATCCCTTCTTTCTTGAGTAATGCTGTTAATAGTGCTACAATTTTCCCGTAGTTGCGGATGAAACGACGGTAATACCCCATCAACCCGAGAAATCCGTGAAGCCCACGAGGAGTAGTAGGAGTGGGCCACCTTAGAACAGGCTCAAATATTCAACGTTGGAATGACCAAGCATACATTTATTTGGATTAATTACAAAGGAATGAGTCTGTAGGACAGTGAATACCTGTCGTAAGTGTTTGACGTGGATACTCCATGAGTTGTTGTAGACTAAAATGTCGTCGAAGAAGATAAGCACAAACTGACACAAGTAGGACCGGAAGATGTCATTCAGCAGGCTTTGGAAGGTGGCTGGGGCGTTGGTCAGCCCAAACAGCATAACAGAAAACTCATAGTGGCCGGAGTGCGTGCGAAAAGCAGTTTTTGGAACATCCTCAGGTGCAATACGAATTTCGTGGTATCCAGCTTGGAGGTCAAGCTTGCTAAACCAACTGACACCATGTAATTTGTCCAAAAGTTCTTCGATTATCGGGATTGGGTATTTGTCGGGTATTATAACTTTATTCAAAGCTCGGAAATCCACACAGAAACGCCACCACCCATCTTTTTTACGTACCAACAACACCAGGCTTGAGTAGGGGTTGTTACTCGGCTGAATGATACCTGCTACTAGCATTTTTTATACCAGCCTCTCCATCTCATCTTTTTTAGAATGATTGTATCTATATGGCCGAACCGATACTGGTGGAGCCCCTAGTTCTAACACAATTCGATGATTACTGGCTCGACAGGGGGAAGGCCCGTAGCGAGAGTGGAAACGGCTGGAAATTTATAAGCCAGGTTGTCAAGGGCGTTCTATTGAGGGGTTGAGAGACAATCTGAATTCTGAGATTGATTGAGGTTGTTGTGCCCTTCTAGAACCCACAAAAACTAACACTCATCCCCTAATTCCATACATCCAAGGTCCCCCCTCGTGTAAGATTTTCGGGTGAGCGACGGGTCACCAAGTAATTTCATCCTTGAACCCCCAACCTCAAAATTCATTGTGAGATTGGCCCAATTAGCTATTACATCGCCCAACGTGGCCAACCACGAAACTCCCAAAATCAAGTCCACTCCACTAAGAGAGAAAACGTAACAGTCTATATAAAATATGCTCGAGTCAAGTTTCAGAGATACCTGTCTACAAATTCCTTGCGTGTTGACCTGCGTTCCATCCCCAATATAACCGTATATTTTGTTGCAGGATCAATAGCCAAACTCAGCTTCCTAGCCACTTCCTCGAAAAGAATACAATGTCTCTCCCCACTGTCAATCATGGTAAGCAAACAGTGATTACCGATTCGGCTGAACAATTTCATAGTTTTAGCTCCATCGAATCCATTTGAAGACAACTCCGAGAGGTGTAGGGCCTGAAGTTTCGTAGGGATATTAGGAATAGTGGTTGTCATGGGGTCAGCTTTAAATTGATCCTCTGCAGTATCCCCCTCCTCCTGGTCATCATCTAATGCTTCAATGAGAACAACAATGTGTTTCTGAGCACATTTGTGGGTTGGACTAAAAGGCTGCCCACAACTATAGCATTCCCTTTTTGCCCTGTAATCGCACGCCTCTACTGTGAGACAAAGGGTACCGTGCGGGAAACGCGGAGTGGAGGACCCAGCTGACGAGTTTTGGGGCTGAGGAGGGCATGTTGGCACTTGGGTAGATCACAACACCCCTCCTAGAGGAATTCAGAGAACTGTGTTCTCTGCCCAACCCAAGTGGCCGTAATTCATTAATATAATTTCTAATAGATCAATTCAGGAAAATTCCTTAATAAATAGTTTCCCTTACTAGGGTAAATCAAATCCAAGCCCATACATAAGCCCATCCAATAATTAACTAAATAACATATAAGCACTAATAAGGAAACTAATAATAACGTAATTAATACTATGAATAATAAACTGAAAGCCACTATTAATAATTCATGTCTTCTTTTTTGACCTCCTCCGGTACACGATCATCGGAGGTCTATCATTTAATTTTGTGAGGTCCATTAGGTCGAGGGTGTTGTTAACCTCCTCTCAGTGGCAAGTATATCCTATCTTGAGCCTTTCCTAACTTCCTTTGACTTCTCAATTTCCATATACTATGAAATATGAATCATGGTCAATAATTACTTAACACGCATTTTTGGTAGGCTGTTCAAGATTACAGTCAAGGTTTGATTACATTGCTCATATACTTTTGTAGCTATGAAAAATTACTTTCATCATGATGCTTATCCAGTGTGGCATTATCATCCTTTTAAAATTTTAATTTTTAGAAAACACGTCTTGACCAAATATTGTTGATATTTTTGTGATTCACCATTTACAAAGGATACTTTTAATTTTGAATCAAAAGTCTACAAAAAGTAGGATTTTATTCAATCTATACCTCTTTTATTCACATATCTATTTTCTAAGTTCCTCTGCAGATGAGAGTTGAGAAAGAGTTGACTATTTGCCTTAAATCTTACATACCATAATAACTTTGGCATGTTCTGTCAATGATGCGATGTGCATGATTCTTTTGTAGTTTAGCTTGCCACAAATAACATTTTACTATTGAGAGCATAAAATCTGTTAATATTTGTGTAAGTGAATTTATTACATTGTTGATGTATTGGAGTTGGTGTTATGTCTTTTGTGAAATTTAATCTTCATCTATGATTCTACATGATGCTTTCTTATTAATAAAAAATGTATTTTTAGATTTTTTTGTGGAGGTTCTAATATGGAGGAGGAAGAGAGAGTTGTCAAAGGCGATGATGTGATAGTTGATTTGCATACAAACCCTTGAGGTCTATATGGGGGACAGTTTGAAGGTATCGAATATATCCGACAGACAGAAGCAAACTTTTTCACTGTTGTACTCTTTGATTTATGAATTGATGTATGCATGCAATGCTCTAGAGAAAATAAAATAGTTATAGCTCAAGATAACCACTAAAAAAAATTTCCTAGCTATTTGTTTCATATGGTCCAACCAGTATGACAAATTTCTCAAGCTATGCTCTTACTCTGGTTTCTACAAGTATACTGTCAATTTCATTTGTAGTCTCATAGTTCAGATAATTTGATTAAGTAAGATATCACGTATTGTATTATTTCTCATACAAAAAATCACATAATGATAGAAAAATGTTTCATTGCATAAACCACTATAATTCAAACATTTAAATTCCTATTAAGGTTGTTGGAAATTTTGGCTTTTAACGTTTGGAAAGTGAAGAATGTCATTAAACCAGCCCCTAGGAAGAGACGTAATTGTAGGAAAAAGGTTTATCACAAGCAAACTGGCCCAGAGATGTTTCAGTAAATTACAGAGAAAGTATGTCATCTTGGAAATCTTCTCAGGAGATGTCAACTTAATGTTGCCAGGTATACCTATCAAACCTTGTATTTTATTGGTTTTTCAGGTTTGTGAACAGTGCCTGAATGTGAATTGTGAAAGGGAGGGGGAATAATCATTGTGGATATTAAGAAATGAATTCAGGATACTCAAGTGAGGTTTTTTTTTTATTGCTTATGTATGTCTTGTGCTAATGATAGAAGATAGATTTCTCCCAGTATGTTGGCTCTATGTGCTCTATCATTATATATAAATCACTTAAAAAGTTAAAAGAATGTCAAGCCGTTGTAACTGTTGAAATGGGGTTTATCAAAAAAAAATTGGTCCACGGATGTTTCAGCAAATGACAGAGCAAGTATGTCATCTTATCACACTTCTCAAGAGATGTCAATTTTAGTATTGAGAGATCTTATTTCCCTGTTTCAAAGTTAGTTGCTTAGAAGGGACGAGGCTTTGCATGATAATTTCATAATGTGGATGCTTTCACGGACCTTTTTTTTGTAAATAAGTTGCCACAGATGGTAGAAATTGCAGCTGTCAAGTTCCCAATTTCTATTACAAGTGCACCGTTCGTCTTATTCAAGTGAGAAATTAAACATCAGTTAACACAAATTCTTTTAAAGAAATCAAAACAAAACAACAACTAAAATAGTTGAGTAGAAATCGTCTTCAAAATATTTAATTTTCACAAATTTAAATCAATCAGAAATAGTTGTGCTAAAATTTTATCCAAAATTTCAAGTCCTTACAAACTCAAATGCAAATCCCCACACTTGAGGGAGGGAGGAAGAGAGAGAATTTCAACGTTCATATTTTAGTTAATCTAGGAATGATGGTAAGGGATTGTACATCCCCCACACTTGAGGGAGGGACAGAGAGAAATTCAACGTTCAGATTTTAGTTAATCTAGGTACAATGATAAGGGATTGTATAGCGAAGTCTAGATTATAATGTTTTAATATTTTTGCATTCCTTGTCAATGTGATTGAATATGAATTATTCTTTTGTTATATTTAAATCTTAATATTTTTGGTAATGACTTTGCAATTTATAATGTATAAAAGAGATTTTGTCTGTCTCTATAATTTTGAGGGAGAAGAGATGATTACATAACAAATTGGTGCTTTACCGATCCTTCTTTTACTTTCTCGGTAGTTTTCACTGTTCTAGGACGAGTAAAGATACTTCATTCTTGTAGACAATGCAGAAGCTGATTGACAATAAATTTCAAGGAATATGTCATTTATGTACTTCTACCCTTCATAAGAAAATAGCTTCTGCTCACCATAATTTTATCAAACTTTCAAATTCAAAAAATAAGCAGAACCTTTATTATGAAAAACATAAAAAACACATTGTCAATACTTTTAGCAAATAATTACCTACAACGTGCAAAGCATGTGTTAGCCACCAAGTATTATAAAAAATGCGCACAAGATTTATTACAACATTTTCGCTCTCAATTTGAGTTATTATATGACAAATATACATTATTATAAGACAAAATGTGTGCATTTTTTTGAAGGTAATCAATTGCAATATTAAAATAATCAATCATAGCAATTTTTTTTATCACCTGATATATGTCATATTGTTTCATCCGCTATAGATTGGAACCTCGCAATCACCACAAGACGCGTACCACCTAAAACTGTTATCCAAAATCGCAATGCCCGAAACTGCAAGCTTCACAAGAGGAGAACTACCCCACCAAAAGGGGGACCACTACAACAGGGAATAAAATTTTCTCTGTGTGTGTCAAACCCACAACATCATGGTCTTAGATAGTGGAGTTCTAACCACTTGAGCTATCCATATTTAACTAAATGTGTGTTACTAGTTAATAAAAATATTTTTTTATACTTTAAGCAGTATATTCATAACTGGACCAGTGGCCAATTCAGACCGGACAACTATTTCCGATTCAATAGGTCCAACAGGTTGGATCGATGGTCTAATCGTTAAAATTATTTTGGCATATTTTTTAATATTATATATGTTATATTATAAAATAAAATAAATACAATAAAAATCGTAGATAATCAAAATCAAAATAACTTAAGTTATAATATCATATTGTAATCCATGACATGTTTTATAACTGAAGCATAGTAAAATTTTAAATTAAAATATTACTAATACAATTTAAAATATATAGAATAAAATAATTTTGGGTTTTGATGTATCTCACGAATTAAAAGAGATTTCATGGAGTAATCGGACCAATTTTATGGCCGGTTCTCAAAAAATAGTAATTTAAAGTAACTATAAGGGTAAATATGTACTTTTACAAGAATAAATACGAATTTTTTGATTTATTTCTCATCTTTTTAAATTTGACATGCATTTTCTTCAATAGTAATACATATTTGTAGTAACATATATTTACTATAACATTAACACATATTTATTGTAACATATATTTATATCTTAACATTAATACACATTTGTTCACAGTAACACACACTTACTCTAACATTAATATATTTGCTCTAAAATTAATACACATTTGCTCCAATAGTAACACATATTTACTCTATTATTGATACACATGTACCTCAATAGTAACACATATTTATTCTAATATCAACTTATATTTGCTCTAATATTAACTCACATTTATTATCACACATATTTATTCTAATATCAACACGTATTTGATCAACCAATAACACACATTTTCTCTGATAATAACACTCATTTACTTTTTAATAACATATGATTGTCCTTATGGTAACACAATATGAGGGGTTATATTTATATATTTGTGCAAACACATATTTATCTATTGAGCAAAAAAAATTATGTTATCAGAGTAATACACTTTTCACTAAATTACATGTGTTAAAAGAATTATTTTTATATAAACAGAAAAAATATTTGAATAGATAATAACATATATTTTATTCTTATATTGTATGAAAAAAAATATTAATTTATGTATAAGTACATAAATATTAGTGAAAAAAAATATTTAATTTGATAGTAACACACATTTGCTCTACAAATGGCTTAAATTAACTCCCTAAAATTACTCTTGCACGAGTATTTAAGAAAAATTCACCAGACCCAATCCATCTGCGTACATTTGGTTGTGCAGCGTATTTTCCAATACCACCTACAAAGCGTACCTCCATGAGCCCACAAAAAAAACTAGGTATATACATTGGTTATGTATCTCTTTCTATCATAAAATACCTAGAACCTTTGACTGGGGATCAGTTCACGGCCCGGTTCGCTGACTGCACATTTGATGAAGATTATTTTCTTGCATTAGGGGGAAATAAGAATACAAAATCAAATGAATGTCGAGAAATTACATGAAATGTAAAATATCTTCAATACTTAGATCCACACACTAGTCAATCTGAACTTGAAGTTCAAAATATAATAAACTTGCAATACTTAGCAAATAACCTGCCAAACGCATTTACTGTTCATAAAGGAGTGACTAAATTGCATATACCTGTTGTAAATGTGCCACAAAGGGTACAAATCTCTTTGAAATCAAATGTTGATACCCCCACACGCCATAAGCGCAAAGGAAACTTTAACACAAAAGAATTAAATTCACGGAATAATAAAGTTAGAAAAAATATTGAGTCACCCTTGAAATCTCCTGAAAAGATTTGTCCTGAAGACGAGAATCCTAGTCAAAATGCACGTGCACAAGCAAATAATGACACTAGGATTGCGGAACCACCAGACCAAAATATTTTGGGAAATGAAGAGGGTCTGGTTGATGTAAATATTGAAGTTTCAATGAACTTCATAAATACAGGAGAAACTTATAATAGAAATACTACTGTTGTCGACAACATATTTGTAGCCTCAATTGCTCTTTTTGTTTCAAACAATGAACTGGATCTAGAACCCAAAACCATAGCCGAGTGTCGGAAGCGCTCAGATTGGGTGAAATGGAAGAAGTAATTAAGCCAGAGCTAGACTTGCTAAATAAATTTGGTTCTATCGTACGTACCCCTAAAAATTTTATCACTGTATGATACAAATAGGTATTTGTACGAAAATGAAACCAAAATAATGAAATAGTGAGAAACAAAGCAAGATTAGTAGCTCAAGGTTTTCGCAGAGACCCGGTATTGATTTCGATCAAACATATTCTTCTGTTATGGATGGAATAACGTTCCGCTTCTTAATATCCCTAGCACTAAAATTGAACTTAGAAATACAGTTAGTGGACGTAGTTACCGCATATTTATATGGATCATTAGATACTGATATCTATATGAAAATCCCTGATGGATTAAAGATTCCCCAGATGCGGAATAATGAAGATCGTAGTATGTTTAGTATAAAGCTACAACGATCATTATACGGTTTAAAACAATCAGGTCGAATGTGGTATAATCAACTTACTGAATTCCTCCCGAAGAAGGAATATGTAAACAATGAAGTCTTTCCTTGTGTATTCATAAAGAAATCACTCAATGGTTTTTGTATCATCTCAGTATATGTTGATGATCTAAACATAATAGGAACAATGAAAGAGATTGAAGAAGCAAGTTCAATCTTAAAGACAGAATTCGAAATGAAAACTTTGGGTAAAACTAAGTTTTTTTTTTGCCTGCAGATCGAGTACATCCCTGTAGGAATCCTTATACACCAGTCAACCTACTTAAAGAAAGTGTTGGATAGATTCAATATGGAAAAATCTCATCCACTAAGTACACCAATGGTTGTCTGTTCCCTTGAAGTGGAAAAGGACTCATTTAGACCTAAAGAAGATACCGAAGAGATATTAGGACCTGAAGTTTCATATCTTAGTGCGATTGGTGCACTACTCTATCTTGCAAACTGCACTAGACCAGATAATGTTTTTGCAGTAAACTTACTTGCAAGGTTCAGTGTCTCTCCCACGAGGAGGCATTGGAATGGTGTGAAATACGTCTTGAGATATCTTCAAGGTTCACAAGATCTTGGTTTGTTTTATCCAAAAAACCAAGACAAAACACTAGTAGGTTATGCAGATGCCGGTTATATGTCTGATCCCCACAATGCAAAATCACAAACTGGTTATGTTTTTCTTTGTGGTAGTACAACCATCTCATGAAGATCTGTTTAACAAACTATGGTGACCACCTCTTCAAATCATTTAGAGATTATAGCTCTATATGAGACAACACGAGAATGTGTTTGTTAATATAGTTAGTAAAACAAATTTACGATTCGTGTGGTATCCCTTTAAATGACATTACTCCTACTGTAATCCATGAAGATAATGCTGCATGTATTTCTCAAATGAATAATGGCTATGTCAAAGGGAACTTGACAAAACATATTTCTCATAAATTCTTTTATCCTTACGAACTCCATAAGAATGGTGAAATTACGATACAACAAATACGCTCAAGTGACAATCTTGCAGATTTGTTCACTAAATCCCTTCCTACATCTACTTTTGAAAAGTATGTCCATGAAATTGGGATGCGTAGACTTGGAAGATTGTTATCTTCAGGGGGAGTATCAACTTCAATACAATCCTAAAGATTGAATCTCGAAGATCAATAGTTGTACTCTTCCTTGTTAACTAATACATTCTTTCAAATTATAATTATAATGTCCAAGGGGAAGTGTTATAAAATATTAATGTGAACATTAGTAATTGGTTAAGTCCATTGGGCCTTTGGCCTAATGGCCTTAGGGTTAGTTAGGGTTACATACTTTATATACATGTAATTCATGATCTAGTTAATTGTACACATTCAGTCATACGTAGTATTATCATTGATATCTCCTAGCTTGATAGTCCCAAATGTAGTCCTTGTGACGAACTGGGTTACCAAATCTCGTCTTGTTTATTGCATGCTTTCATTTATCGCATTAATTATATAAAAAAAAAAAGATAAAGTATTGGGTGAATGATATCCACAGTAAATTTTATGGTGAACGATAATTCTTATTAAATATTTTAATATCTAATTATTATAAAGATAAATAACATAAAATATTGTACATTAATTAGCACCGAACTATACATAAATTAACACCACAAATAGCATACTACAGTAATTAAACTAAAATCACATTGTATTTACCATGAGTATAGTTTCATATAACACACCCACTATAAAAAAAATATTTTTGGTATGCTAAAAAAATCTAATGGTGGCTTAAAAACACGTTCTTAATATGTGTACTATACAAATAGATATTTTAACACATATTTAGGGGTGTTTGGTATGGAAATCCTTCAATGGTAATGGGAATTGAGATATAATTGTAGTAATTATAGTAGATAATGAGAACAAATGAGGTACTTAACATTGTTTTTCCTCCTAAATAAGGTAATCAATACCCCCATTTGATTACCCCATCTTCACCCTATAATCATCATCTTCAATCAATCCCTCATATCACAACAACATCTTTCTTTTTTGTTCACTTTTTTCAAAATTGGAGCACAACACTATTGATATAACCACCATAAATACAAACAAACATTCAACATATGAAGGGCAAAAAAGAAAAAATAAAATTTCATTCCCATTACCATTGAAGAATTTGTACCAAGCGCCCCCTTAGATGGCGTAAAATGAATTTCAGCTTGGCGGGTCACTATACAATCTGATTCATTGGGCCTTTCAGAAGTGGAGGTCCGACTGGGCCCACCAGTTATATATGGTCCAGGGCCAGGCTGGTGGATTTATCAGGTCCAATATACATATATCATGGCAAAAACGTCAAATTACTATAAAAAAAATAAAAAAGTAACTATAAATTTTTTAATATGCACTGTATTTAAACAAATATTGCTTACGAAATTTGTTAACATTACACAATTTTGAACAAAAAATTTTAATCATAGATTGCCTACAAAATTTTCTTTAATTATATAGACATCTTCGTTCTTTATTTACATAGAATTTGCTTACGAAAGTTTCATAAGGGCTCATTTGGTTCGTAAGATAAAACTATCTATCCGTCGAAAATATGCACGGATAGATAGTTTTATCTTACGAACCAAATGAGCCCTTAGTAAATTATTTGTAGATAAATTGCTTAGTGATAACTAACAATTTATAATTTTTTTTGTAGACAAGCTATGATTAGGTTAAAAAAGAAGTCGCCTGCATATTAGAAAGTTTTTGCAGGCAAGTCCGCTAAGAAATTTTTTTTGCTGGAAAATTTTGTAAGTAAATCTAATTTCATAAACAATTTTTTTTTCTTATAGTGATGCTTATGAAATTTCCAACAAAAAATTTCATTGTGGTTATTGCCACCGAATTGTCTAATTTTTTTTTTATCTTAAGGTATCTTAATTTTTCAGGAAAATTATTAGTAGGTTATAAATTATTTAAGAATTTCATTTTCTAGGTAAAGTGTTTGCCAGTTAAGAAATGAAGTCTACATAATTAGAAATTTTTCAAACAAGTCATAGTCAATCCTACTATTTTTTTTTTTTATTACATGGACAATTTTAATTTTGTAGGAAATATTTTATTTTTTTTATAATGGACGGATTATTTTTAACCCATATCCTAAATCTAGGTGGCAACAATCTAAATTATAATTTGGCCCAGATTATATGCATTCATATATGTGGGAGGTGTAAACACTAGATGAGAACACACCAAAAAAAATCCTCTTATTTTGGTTTTTTTTGCAGGATATGATATCGGAAGGGTGAACACCAGATATAAATTAGGGTTTAAAGAATAGTTTTGTCTTTCTAATGTGTAATTTTTTAAAAAAAAATTGGGTGGGTGTGCTAGCTATAGAAGAGGGTGCATATAATCTTGGCCTTATAATTTTTAGAAATTTTGTATGCTAAGGGCGGTCTTAAATTTTCTGAAGGGCCCAACTATATACTCCTCTAACATTATTAGATACCACCCTCCAAAATATATTCATTCTATTTTTTATATGTTTTTGTCAAAATTTATTTTATATTTTAACAAAAATGTGTGAAATAGTTTGGAAAAATTGCAAAAATATTAATTCAGTAAATATCTGTTAAATTTTAGTTAATTTTTCAATAAAAATATAGTGAAAAAGAAATGCATACATTAAAAGAATGTGTATCTAATAAGAACGGAATATATATAGTCTGGGCCTTTTCTGAAATGATCTTATATGACATCATTACATAAATCTCATTAAATGAGACGAATCAACCTTGACCCACACTTACGAAATCAAATATTGAAAAAGGTTTGTTCATTCAATGCTTTAATTTGTATCAATGCGATGCCGCAAAATTAAAATTAGAGCTGGTAATTTTAGCTGGATTTAATAGATCAGTCCGATTTATTCAAGATTTGAATTGAACAGACTTATAATATGAAGATTTAAAAAAAAAAAAGGGCCACGACAGTTTGGTGCTCTAAAGGCACCCTAAATTTCAAGGTAGTCCTATAAATTTGAAACATCTAAAGGAGGTGCAAAACACCTTTTCAGACACTGTCATTGTACTAATGCGTTCTTTTATGTATCTTCGGCTATATGAGTGTACCAATTAATTCTGATTGTACTTTGTAAATTACTTAAAAAAAGGTAGGCATTTAATATATTGAAAAGGTGTCAGATGATGTGACATTTTACTGTAGCCATCAAATCACAATTATTTTGGTTTTTTTCTCCGACTTCTTTGTCGACATAATTTCCGACGATCTGCACTACGGAAGTTGAATTTCCGGTCAGCCTCTTTTTCTACCTTGATTGTACTATAGCGTTTGTTATTGTACTACTGAACTTTTTATTGTACTACTGAACTTTTCATTGTACTGTAAATGCTAACAAAAATTAGGAATCTCTACCACTGTGTGGAAGATTTAACAAAAACACAATTTGTACCACTTGGTTTTAAAAAAAAAATTTGTTTGCAATTCACTGCTCAATATTTTGTTGCAGAAACCGCCTACCTCTATTCTCTGCCTAGATCAATTTTACAACACTAGCCAGATTGAAGACCTCAGATGCCGGAAATCGAGCCCTTGCGTCGACGCCTGGAAATGAAAGCTCACCTTTGCAGCCACGATCGACGTCGGAATTCGCCAGACGCCCGCGACCTCGCACACAACTCGCAGTCTCTGTTTTTCTGCTCGAAGCCCGTCGACAACCACACATCTTACCTCTATTCTGCCGGAATCCTGTTTCAGAAACCACCACAGTCGCGATTCAGAAACCCCTCCCCAATTGGCCCGCCTCCCGGTCAGAAAATCCCCCAAAAAATTATTTCATCTCACCTCAACACAGCATCATTTTTTTCGGCCTTGAAGTTTCAACACGGTGGCACGACAGCTGGGTGACTTTCATCCCCATAAGTGGCCGAGTTTCAGTCGCCCAAATCACCGGAATCCACCGTCATCGCCTTTGCCCCCTTCACTAAATCCACTTCCCGTTGAAGATCCCAAATTTCCCAATTTCCTCGGCGGACCAACGTTGTAGCTTTACCACCGCCATCATCACCCCAAAAATCTGTCCCCATTGAGAGATAGAGAGAGAGATTACGCGAATCCGGCGAACGGGCAGCAGTGGCTTTAGGGGCAATAACTTTTGATGCTAAATTTCTCAATCATCGACAACGGATTCATCGTCTCCGTCGGAGCACCTGCCCAGATCTGTGCATAATTGTATGTATACATATATACAGAGAGAGCGAGAAAGAGTAAAATATGAGAGAGAAAGATACTGGAATAGGGGAGAGAGAATGAAAGAGAGAGAGACGATTGAGATTGAATTTCAAATAGAGAGAGGGAGAGAGAGAGTATGATTAGGGGAGATTTAGGAAGATCTGATATCTATTAGCAGATATCACAGCTGTGATATACCGTGACACTAGCAGTAATTAATAGGAACATTAAGGGTATTGTAAGAGTAAAATGAACTCGGTTGGAATGATGAAAAGTAAGGATACCAACATGATATTAGTCAAGTATAATGGATACCGGCCTGTCATTTTCCAAAAAAAAAATTGTTGTTTTGGCCCGGCCCAAATAGCCTGACGGGCCACGAGCAGCTCACATGGCTTCATAGAATTCTAAACCATTGAGTAAAAAATTTAAAATTGAAAGTCAATTAAACATACATCAGTTTAGAACTTTTTTTCTTAATTCAGTTTTATTCTGGTGTTTTTCAAGTCTAACCACTGAAAATTCTCTAAATGACCGCGACATTAAAACTTATATGTTATTGTGCTTTTAATTGTTTTGGACTTCGGACAATGAAACTATGAATTGTTCCCAATTCTATTAAAACCGTAAACATTTTTAGTATTGTATGACTAATGACATTTATTTCTATTTTATTTTATGTTTGAATTTGTAGTTTTTATTATATTTTATAAAGTGTTGTTACTTATTACTTGTTGATTGTGAAAGTGTGATGAGTTTATGGATGTAGTATTTATAGTACAACCTTTTAAAGTTTATTACTCAAGTAAAAAAATGAGTCGGGCTGACCCATTCACCCATGGGCTCAATTAGACTAGCTGATGACAATTTTTACGACACGGTTCATAAATATGGTTTGGCTCAATTTATCGAGCAAGGTTAGATCGGGCTACCCGATTTGCCAGCTATGATAAAAACCATTGAAAGAAAATAACTCAATTGAAGGTAAAGGATTGGTTTGGGTCACCATGTAAGGGTAAAAGGTGGGAAAGAAGATAGTTTTTCTACTATGTTAGCACAGCTGCTTGTACGAATGTGCGGAAGCGATACGATACGGATATGGGGATTCGAATTTATAGAAAATTTGGGTGCGATTCGTCAAGGATATGTCTACATATTTATATTTTATTATATGTATCAGCTAACATTTTATTTATTTTTAAAAAAATTGTAAATTAAATGTACAAAATTCATATTTTTTTAACTAAAGTTTAATTATGTTGAATGATTTAATATAATTCTATAATAAAAAAATTGGCAATTTTAGGCGTTTTCGGGTCTAGGCGGCCCAAATTTTGTATTTTTATATTTTAAAAAAAAAAATTAGGCGCCCGCCTAGGGCGCTAGGCGGCCAAAAAGCGTCCGATTACCGATTTTTTACTTCTACAACCTTAAATAATGTATATGTTTGTTATGCATCTCACCTAATCTTTAAAATACTTTTCTCCCTCTCATTTAAATTATTCATATATAATATTGTAGAATTTAGTGAAATTTTTATTTTTTTAAATTAAAAAATGTAAAGTTGAATGTATATTGACTAATTTTATTTTATTAAAGAGAAGTAGTTTATTACATAAGGCTATATTAAAAATGTATGACGTGAATACGTAATATTTGGAAGTGAAGTAGAACTATTTTTTCGTGCCTTTGAGAAATGTAAAATGGGACAGGGTGAGTATATTTTCTTATATTTAAAACTGCATCACTATATTTGAAAAAGAAAGTGCTTTTTTAAAAAAAAAATTGATAAAAGTTTAATTAAAAGGATTAGTCTTGTATGCACCAGTTACACGGTGCAATTCAAGTTTATTTTTAAAAAGTTAAACAGTTTATTACTGAAAAGTTAAACTATGAAAGATACACTTTTCAGTAATAAACTGTTTAACTTTTCAGTTATAAACTGTTTAACTTTTTAAAAATGAATTAGAGTTGCACCGTGTAATTGATGCATATGAGATTTACTCTAATTGAAAAGCAATAAAGTTTTTGTTGGGAGTGACATACTTTCTTTTACTAAAATAATAATTTTCAATTAAAATGTTATTGCTTTTTAATTTTTTACTGATGTTGTGTTAAAAACTTAAAATTCCACAGAAAAAAATAATCTGAAATTTAAATTTAATTATTTATGTGCCAAAAATTTTATAAGTTATATACATGTTTCCTCGCAAGCAAAAAGAAAATGTGATTTATGTGTAAAATCAATTATAGTTTGATGAGTTTAGGTAATACTTTTAAATTTTTCAATCAAAATTTATTATATAACTTAGTATTGTTTGCATAATATGTCTAATATAACTCATATATATTTAAAAACTACACTTATTACTGAATTTTTTTTCTAATGTTACATAATAATAAGTACTCCCTCCGTCCCGTAGGAATTTGCACTCTACGGGACGACACTTTTTTTTAAGGAAAATGTGTTATATATATAAAATAGTGGCATATGAATAAATATGTGTATAAGTTTGTGAGTGTGCACGTAAATCAATGTATCCTTTTTTGGTAGTGTGCAAATTTATATAGAACGTTCAAATTAGAAAAATGTGCAAATTCCTATAAAACATAGGGATTATTTTTTTAATACTCCCTCCGTCCCACTATAAGTTACTCATATTGTCATTTTCGTCCGTCCCACTATATGTTGCTCATTTATTTTTTACTTTTTTTGGAAACTACTATTCACTTTTTTATTATTATTTTCAATATTTTTTACACTATTTTCATTTTTCTCCATCACATCATTTATATTTTTTCACTTTTTTTATCACATCACTTATATTTTTTCATTTTTACCTTAATTTGTGTGCCCAAAAGCAACGAATAACTTATAGCGGGACGGAGAGAGTATTACGTAAATATATATGCGCAAGATCATAAAATAGATTGTTCGGTATGTTCATTAGTGCGTACCTTCAAATTTACGCAAAGGAGACCATCAAATTGCAACACCCAAATACTCATGTTAGAATTGTTATGTCATTTTCTATTGGATCCATTCTTCAACTTTTTGCAAATGACTCTTTTCTTAGGAATTGTTAGACCATTTCTAGTTCTCTTTATTGGATGGAATCTCCGATTTTCTGCAAATGACTTCCAAACATGGATTACTCTCGTTAATAGAGGAATATAAAAAAGAAGATAAAATTTTGTTTAAGATCGTCTCATAACATGAGACTATATAAATTAACACACATCTCTTATTAAAACATTGATGTACTATACTTAATTTATACCTCATTTAGTTTCTCATGTTATGAAAACGGTGAGTAGTAGTAATCAAAGTCATTGTGTGTTTGGAATGGCCCTACTATGACTTTAATTCCTAATAACTAAGAATCAACCATAGTTCAGCTATATGAAAACTATGACTTTCATTCCATACACTTTCCATTCTTTACCATTATACCAAATGTCCCTTTTAACTTTTTTAAAAAAAACTCCAAAATTGGTTTAGTGGAGTTGGAAACGTCCGACATAGATATTTGATGATCCAAGCTGGCAATTCACATGGTTGGTGTGAGCTTTTGATTTGAGGCTATCTTTAATGGAGGTCGGCCACTAGTAGTACTATTCCATATCTCGAGTATGCATACATCAGCCACGCCCATATCATTGGATCCTTAATTGAAACTTGAAATTTTATAATTTAATATTCATTTCTAATTTTCAATGTCTTTCATTCTATAAAAATGTGCACTATCGAACATGAAAATTAAAAAAAAAATAGGTATAATATATAAAAGTATTATAAAATTTACTTATAAATAAATTAATTATTTATAAGATTAAAAATCAAATGATTGTTTCATAAAATAAATATACATATTTTTGGTGCAAAATGTAAAAAAAAAAATGTATACTTTTAATGGTAAGATTTAGACCTAAGTATGTATTGATTTTTTTTTATGTGAACTTTTTTAGGGTTCATCCTTTTAAATTGAAATTATATATACTTCTTCCACTTTGGAATTAGTTTCACACTTTTTTTTATATTCATACTACAACAAATCTTATACTTTTAAAATAGAAAATATATCTTCTATAAATTTTATTTTCACAATATTTTTAATTTTACACAAAATATAAAAATTTATGTGCACTTGAATACATACTATGCATTTGAATTTTATGTTTAACTTTAATTTTTTTAATCATTAATTACATGTGATGTATTATGTGTTTTTTTACAATTGGAGTATTTGTGGTTCGTTTTTTGAATATTACTAAATTATTATTCAGATATGTTAGTTGTTTTTCAAGTATTAGTGAATTGTTTTTGGGATATTATTTAGATTGAGAGAGTTTCATGCTTTGATTGTTTATTTTTAAACATTCTTGTTGGTTTTCAACATCACCATATCAAATACATATGTGTCTGTTTTAAAGGTTAAAAATAAATATATGGATTAAAATGAAGTAGGTAGTGTTTTTATTTTCATAAAATCTTATGAAGAATATCATATTTTTTGAGTTAATTTATAACTTTTAAATGTGCATCATTTTAAAGCACTATAAATTCGATTAGAAATTTATAATAAAGAGAAATAGTGCTTTTATAAGAATAAATATGTGACAGAAATAGTATTTTTATAAAAATAAATATGAGTTTTTTAATTTAATCAATATTCTTTTATATCTAGATATATTGATTCATATATTAACACATTTTTTTATTATTTTATATGTGTTGTTATATAAAAGAAATATTTATTTCTATACAAATAAATAAATATTTATGAAAAACAAATATTTTTCTTATAATTCCAAACATTTGCTCTTATAGTAACACATATTTCTTCCCCAGTTTGTGTTACTATATGGGCAAACATGTGTTACTGTAGGATAAAATGTATTTTTCTTAAGAACAAATATATTTTTTTATATTTAATTATCATCCCCTAAAAGCTAGATATATTGATTCATGTAATAACACACATTTTACTATTTTATATGTGTTATTATAAGATCAAAAAATTATTTCAATACAAATAAATATATATTTATGAAAAATAATATTTTTTTCTTATAATAACATACATTTTTCTCTTACATTGTACATAAAAATGTTATTCTATAAAAATAAGTGATATATATATATATGTAAAAAAAAAAAATTACTCTAATTGTAACACAAATTTTGCCTAATAGTAATACGCATTTGCCAAAATTATAAGATACTTAGGAGCAAAAATCTAGATTTCCACTTTGCGCGAATTTTTGAGAAAAATGTCCAAATTCGACCCGACCCGACACGGTCAAGAGTCTGCGAATTTTTATATATATGATACTGTAACCTACAAAATTTTCACAAAAAATAATAAACTCTTTATTAATAATGTGAAAATTGAAAGTTACAAAGAATATTTGTGTAAATTTAAAAATATCAATGTGATTGTCTTGGTCCAATCTCTATAAAATCCTCTGATTCTTCTCTTCGAGTCTTGACTTGGTCTTGACTTGATTTGCAGATTTTTCGAAGTTAAGTTCGAGGTTGACTTTGGAGTTGGACGTTAATTCAAGGGCGTTGAGCCTTGTTTCGAATTAACGTTGCCTTTAGAAGGATTTTGTTGATTTTCGGAGCTGGTCCGGAATTGACTTTGGAATTGGCTGTTAATTCGAGGGCGTTGAGCCTTGTTTCGAATTAACGTTGCCTTTAGAAGGACTTTGTTGATATGTTGGAGCTGGTCCGGAGTTGACTTTGGAGTTGGACATTAACTCGAGGGCATTGAGCCTTGTTTCGAATTAATGTTGTCTTAGGGAATGACTTTGTTGATTTTCGGAGTTGAGTCCGATTTGATGTTGAAGTTGATATTAATTTGAGGGCGTTAAGCCTTATTTCAAATTAATATTGCCTTATGGAAGGACTTTGTTGAGTATTCACCTTTGGACTCCCTATGTTGGTGTCGTCGTAGATGGGAGGTGTTGATTGTCGTTGAGGACTTGTTGTTGTACGTTGATCGGAGGGGTTTCGCGCCGTATTTCTCGAATCGAACGCCGATGTCGATGAAGAATGTCGACCGGAGGCTTCGCACCGTGATCCTGAACCTAAACGCCTTGTTGATGAAGAACTCGAAGAACGCTGTTGAAGATCGTGAAGAATACCCAAAATCTTGGATCTTGATGCTTCTCTCTAAGCTCTGATATTCTTGACTCCTTGTTGTGTATGAAAATGACTAGAATGTGACCCTATTTATAGGTGTGGAATTCTAGATTTGCATGCCAGATTTGATAGGCCGGAAGATATGATTTGGGAATATTCCCAAAATATCTCAGATTTGATAATCTTCAAGGATATTTATGAAGATCTGATTTCTTGGGCTTTTTCAAAGATTGAGCTTGATGTCTTGAACTTTAGAGATTCAAAATATTTAATTGGACTTTAGAGGCCCAATTGAATTTATTAAGCTTTAGAGACTCAATTGATATTAGGCTTTAGAGGCCCAATTGAATTTATTAGGCTTTTGAGACCCAATTGATATTAGACTTTAGAGGTCCAATTGAATTTATTATTTAGGAATTAAATTTATCCAAATTCCCAATAATAAATTATTTTAACATGTAATTTCTACATGTTATTTTTTATTTCGGCAATTAATTTTAATTGCTTACCGATACTTTTTACACCGTAAAATATTTTATATAAATTTTTGTCATAAATAATTATGGGATGAAGGGAGTACAATTAAAACATATATATTAAATTATTTGCATTATTATTTCATCATCAACACTCTAAAAGTATATGCCTAAAAAACACTGAACTAAAATATGAATAGTGAAAATCCTAGGATACATGCATCCGTCTCTCAGTACATGAACCAATTATATTAGTATAGGAAATATATAATTATAAAAAATTATATTTTTATATTGTTGTTTATGAAAACATTGATTGAATAAGAAGAGGGGTAGTTTCAGTAGCAGTTAAATTTGGGATTGAAGGAGTATAACATGTTGGGTCGTGTGCAAGAATGAAACTCTGCCAACTACTTCTCTCTTTAAGTAGATTTACATTAAGTCTCTTGGGGTGCTTGGTTTGACAAGAGAAAATGGAATGGGGATAAAAATAATAGTAGTAAGAAATGATAATCTATGTCTAGAAAAAACGGTCGAACTAGTCGGTCGACCGCTAACTGAATACAGTAGCTTACAGTTCAAAAGAGCGACCAACCTCCTTGAAAATTGATCAAAAGTGGTATTAATCGGGTCGAAGTGGTCCACATTTAATGTCCGAATCAACAACTACGAGGATTTTTATAAAAAAAAATATTTAGGGGTTATATTTTAATTTAAGAAATTTGATGATATCCTGTTTATGAAAAAAATCTAAAAAATGTAAAGAGTTTGATGCCTAAATTCCTAATCTTACCCTGGAAAAATAAACTATAATCTCAATATGCAACAACCGATTTGACGTTGATATCCATCTTTAAACGGTGCGACATCTCCAAATTGTGCAACGTCGTCATCCAATGTCTACATTATAAATTAATTACAAAGGAAAAAATTATATAATATCTATATAATTATGACATTATTATGACTCAAACATCAAACCCAATCCGACCAAAATCGCTAAAGTATTTGGTTTCATATTAGCTTGCACTTTTTAAAACATAGATGATAATAGACACGTATGATTAATTATATTATTTATTTGTTTGGTGGGCGGAGAAGATTGACTATTATTATCATATTTAACAATAAAACTAATAATGTTCAAATAATAATACTAAAAATAATATTACTCCCTCCATCCCACTATAAGTTGCTCATTTTGTCATTTTCTTCTGTTCTACTATATGTTGCTAATTTTCATTTTTACATTTTCTGGAAATTATTATTCACTTCTTTATTATTATTTCAATACTTTTTACACTATTTTAGTTACTTTTTCACTTTTTCCATCACATCACTTATACATTTTTATTTTTACCTTAATCTGTGTGCCCAAAAGCCACGAGCAACTTATAGTGACCGAGACGGAGGGAGTATTAATTTAGAATGACTAAAAATTAAATTAAAAAAATTTACGCATGAATTTTAGGGGAATCATTCTACCCAAAATGTTGAGGGATGTATCTAATAGTAATACTACCATTCCTTATTTTTTTAAAATTTGATTTCACTGTTCATGGAGTTAAAATTTTCAACCAAAACATAAATGACATTCATTAATTTTTTTTAATAACAATGGATTATTTTTAAAAGTAAATAGTTGGAATGAATGCCAATGAATTCAAATGGACACTTTAAACAATTTTAAAAATTCAGATTAAATACCAGTTAATTTTTTTTTAATTTTTTTATAATTCTAATTGAATACCAACGAAAAAATGTCTTTTAAAATTCTATAAATTCGTAAACTTTACTTATTACTTGTAAGAGGATTCAAGTTCGTCGACTACACACAGTAACATAGGTACATGTGCACTTAAGACTACATCCTACGTCCTACATGTTCAAATTTGAAACGCTAAAATTCTAAATTGGCAGAGTATAATTCTAATTGAATTCCAACGGGCCTTTTTACAAGAAAAAAGTCTTTTAAAAAAGGTTAAAATCAATTTTTCACATGTACTATATTATTTATTTTAATTTGTAATATTTACTTTTTTTTTCCAAAATACAATCTGTACTATAAAAATTTACAAAATGTTATCTAAAGTCAACTTTTGTTCTTTATTTTTTTTGGACAGTGTTATATTTGTTAATATTATACTCTTCATTCCATATTATTCATTTACTTAATTTATATTATAATTATTAATTAAAAAAATTAATGTTAAAAAAAATCTGATTTCTATAGAACTGCGATAACAGAATTGGAATTCGATTAATAATTTAAATCGATATTTGGAAAAAACAAAATTTTTTTTTTACCGGCGTCGATTTTTTTGTGGCAAAAAATAAATACAAATAAATTATTGATATAAATTGACGAGTATAACCTTAAAAAATATAGCAATGACAAGAAAAAAAAATATAATATGAGTATAGGTTGCAATTGATCAATTTTTATAGTACAGGTTGCAATTAATTTGTTAAAAAAGTTAGTATATATTACTAATTGAAATAAGTGATATAAAAGTACAGGTGATAAATTGATATTAATGCCCGTAAAATCGTAAATCTTAATAAGAGTATTCAAGTTCGTTGACTACGCAGAGTAACATACATGCATGTGCACTGAAGACTACATCCTGCGACTTACATGTTCAAATTTGAAATGCTAAAATTCTAAATTGGCAGAGTAAAATTCAAGATCCATCCTCGAAAAAATAGCGTGGTTGGTGGCTTTCACAGTTGTGATTGCAGATGGAGTTTCAAATGTTCATAAATGGAATTTAATTCAGATGAATAAGGTGGGGGACCTTTCAACCATTAATTTTTATTTTATTTTATTTTATTTTCAATTATATATATATATATATATATATATCATCTCAAAATTTGTTAATTTGCCCTCGATCAGTCTAATAATACCTCCATGCATGTTTCCTGTTACGCAGCAAGCATGTGGCAAAAATAATCATTCTAAATTATTATGTTTAATTTATATATGAAATGCAGATGTATATATATATACCATTCATTTATACATGCAGTACCACACCAAGCATATATCAAGGATTTGTCCAGTACCGTATGATGAGAAATGAAGGTTGTTTTATCATATATTTATACTAAGGTATTAATTCATTTTGAATGATATTAGTTTTTATATAAAAAAAAAGTATTAGTTGTTTTACTTTAGGATATTAGTTATAAATTAAAATCAATTCAGTGAAACTAGTCCATACAAGACCAACTCATAAATGAAATGTTCACGCGAGTTTGTTATGGGCAAAGTATATTGAGTGGGTCTCCTATGCAATATTGCACCATGGAATATACTATTAAAATTAAAATTTTCAAAAACTAGCGGGTTAACAGAGTCAAAGTAACAAAATTTGCGGATCTTGATCGGGTCGGTTCGGATTTGGGCAATTTTCAAATTCCAGGATTTTCGCTCCCAGTTGATGATATTGTATCAGTAAATTTATATTACTATAAGGTCAAATATGTACTACTGTAAGAACAAATGTTGTTTTTTTACATATACTTTCATTTATTTTTGTAAAAGCAAATATTTTTAATACAATGTAAAACAATATGTGTGTTACTATAAGAAAAATATTAATTTTTCATAAATATTTATTGATTTTTATAGAAATTATTATTTTTTAAGATGTAGTAACACACATTTGTTCATGTAGTATACACAATTATTTATATATATATTTAACATAGATATATAAATTTATAATGTATCTGTTATATATATAAGTGTATATAGATTTATATATATATATATAAGGGGAGAAATGAAGCAGTTTTTGAAGGAAAGGAGTCGAATGCCAATAAATTATATTTCGAGATCAAAGCAAAGGTTTGGTCGTGGTTAGCAGTAAGAGGAGAGTTTGTAAATAAATTCTCCTTTGAGGATTGGAACAAAGATCCTAGGATTTTGTTGTATAAATTGTTTGAACTAAAACATTTAAATGTAAGGCGTGAATTATCTCTGTGAGGGTGGAGTACCCCTTGTACCCCAATTTTAATAATAATTTTTCTTTACCAATAAAAAAAAATGTGTATATAGATTTATTCGATAATATAAAGATACATTTATATAATTTGAGGTTATCTTATTCATACAATATTTAAAATATGAATGTGCTAACATCCACCTAAATATGTACGATTTGAATTATAGAATTTTATTATTATTTAAGTATGTTAAAAGAAAATCGAGAACATATCGAATATATTTTTAAAAAAATAAAGAATATAATATTTTATAATATAAATTTTTATTATTATATAGGTATGTTAAAAGAAAATAAAGAATATATCAAAAAATATATTATTAATATAATCAAAAACATAATATTTATTTTGGTACAATTTATTGAATTTACATATACGTGTATTAATAATTTATATAATATATATGTGTGTGTGTGCGCGCGCGCACGTGTGATTTCTTGAATTTAACATATATGTGTATCAATGACTTACACATTCATAACACATACACAATATTGCGGTAAATAAATTAAGTATTTAAAAAAATATGTACACATGCACAACGCATAAACAATATCAGAATATTAAGAACATGAAAAAAATATTAAAAAGATAAATAAACAATTCAAACGTCAAATTTTTAAATCAAATAGATTTGCAATTGTTGCAATTAAACATTACCTTCAAAAAAATTCACAAAATTTGTATAGAAATAGAAAAGAAAACAATTCAAATATAAAAAAATTTAATCAAATAAATCTACAATTGTAGCAATTAAACATTACCTCTAAAGAAAACCACGAAAATTGTGTAGAAAAAAAATATATTATTTCACCAAATTATTAGATGTAAAAATATGAACCTGCAAAAAAAATTTGAACATAAAAAGATAAATAAATAATTCAAATATCAGAATACGATAAATAAGAATATCAGAAGAAAAATAAGAAGAAGCAAGAGACGCAAGAATAAATAAGGTTAAAAGATGAAAATACTGATATTTATAGAATTGAAATTTATAGAAATATAGAAATTAAGATGAACGGTTGAGATTAACAAAATGAGATATAAGATTTGAAATTATGAATATATTTATAAATTTATGTAAGATATATATATATTATAAAATATTAAAATATATGGTCAAGATTAAAATACATAAAATATAAGGTCGAGATTAATTCTTTATGCCAGAGTTAAGGGAATAGAGGAATTTTGAAATCGAGCATTCTGGTTGATTTCATAACTTCATCTTTATATAATATAAAGATATAAAATTAAATTTTTTGTGCAATTGAATACATTTGTTTCCAATTCTTTAATGAGAATAGATATAGACATGAAAATGAAAATTTATTTTTTTCATTCCGTTCTTTAAGTATGTTGGATGAATGATTATTTTCATAGTATTTATAACATTAGTATTGTGTGCTAATTCTGAAAAATAAAATGTAAAATATTGTTATTGGATACGGAATAATTGATGAAAATGATTATAAAAAAAGATAAGAGTATAAGATTTGGTAATGATTACTTTATTTAGGAATCAAAATAGTATTGTAGATATTTTTTATTGAGTGAGTTTTATATGAAAATAATTTATGATAAATTTATCATGAAATTATTTTGAAGTACTAAATATATGATTAAATAATTTAAAATATTCTTCAGGAGTATCAAAAGTTGGAGTAAATAAAATCCAAACAATTATAATATAGTATCATTAACCAATATTTTTTATACTTCTGCTGAGATTTTTGATACTCCTGATCAAACATTTGATACTTTAAAACTGGTTAATGATAAATTTATCATAAATCATTCTCAAATAAAACTTTACCATTTTTATTTTCATTAATTACTATAATTATCATATATTTATTCTCAACACAATTGAAGGATTATCAAATCAAGTGTGATGTAAATTTATTGATATTAATATCCATTTATCTGAGTTCGGAGTTCAAACATTTTACTCCCCCTGTCCCGTAGGAATTTTCGCACTTTCCTTATTTGGACGTCCCACACAAATTTGCACACTACTAAAAAAGGAAGCATTGATTTACGTGCACACTCACAAACATATATACATATTTACCCATATACCCCTACTTTATATATAAACCATATTTTTCATAAAAAAATGTGTCGTCTCACAAATTCCTACGGGACGGAAGGAGTACTATATTTTACACCGTAGGGGTGGCATACCGTACCGTACCAAAATTTTCGGTATGCATTTTTGCATACCGATACCGTACCAAAGTTTTTGGTATACAAAAAATGCATACTGCATACCGTACCGAAAATTTTGGTATACTGAACCGTATCGATATTTTGATATATACCGATCTATGCCGAAATACCGGTTCATACCGAAATACCGACTAAGTCGGTATACCTATATATACCGTCATACCGGTCCATACCGAAATAATTGAAGTATAATTTTAATTAAATAAAAGTAAATTTAATATTAAATTACCAAAATAGTATATACCGGTATACCGTGATACCGAAATATTTTCGGTATAAGTCGGTATACCGGAAATAATCGGTATACCAGAATATTTTCGGTATACTGATTTATATCGAAAATATTTTGGTATATACTGATATACCGAAATTTTTAAAATTCTATACCGATGTCGTATCGAAAATTTGGTATGGTATTATACCGTACTGAAAATTTTGGCATACCAAAATTTTCAATAAATTCAATATTTTTTTATATGGTAAATACGATATATCAATATTTTCGGTATTTGCTCCACCCTCGTTATAGTTATTTCATCGACAATTCATAAATAAATGTATGATGTACCGTTGGTGTTGAAGTCATTACAGCAGCAGCTACTACTGGCTTTTAATTAATTAATTAATTAAAATTTGAGAAATTAAGGTGCAGATATATTCAGGACTTTTTTAATAAATAGTGTATGTCAGAAGTGGTTATATGCTTTCTAGTGATCATGTGCAGATAGCAGTGTGGGGGCAAAGGATAATGCAACATCAACAAAACATTTATTCATGCTTCGGTTCATTTAACAAGGCTCCACTGCCTGGGTGGGTTGTCATTAAATAATTAATCGAAATTATTGCAAAATATATAATTTATATCTTACATTATCAATTTTTAGTTTTTTGATTTATGCTTAATTTTAATCGAAAATGTATAATTCACCATATTTCCTTACCTTTTTCAGTTGGATTGTTTGGCAAAAGATATATATCAAATTGCTCGTCCCTTCAAACCCGTCGATTTAATATCTTTTCTGTTTTTAACATACTATAAGTCTATAATACAATAAACTTGGACGATTCATTTACTGTTAATTTGTCAATATTTTGTTGTTGCTGCAAATTGATGTGAGTTACTCAAATGAGCAAAGGTGGTATTAAATTGTCAGGATTGAAGAGACAAACATTTTAAAACATCTATTCGCCCGGAATGATGGTCGAAGATGACCAATTTCACATGTCCGAGCAAAATTTGGCATCAATTGTTCAAACGAAGGGGACATAAATTGTTACATCTTTCTGATGGAAATATTTTACGGTTTTTCCTATGGCTCCATTTGGATGGATGAATTTTAAAATTAATAGATTTAAAAAAGCATATATATATTTCAAGTTAAGAATTATAGAGAGACGAGAGAGAAGGGAAAAAGTAAGGAGATATAAAGATGGAAAGGTGTAGGGGTGGAGGAAATATCGAAAATACTGGTATACCGCACTTATCGTATCGAAAAATATCGAATTTATCGAAATTTTCGGTACGGTATGGTATCGTATCGAAAATTTCGATACGGTAACGATATATAAATATAGAAATTTCGGTATACCAAAATTTTCGGTATGAAAATGATATGATTTTTTTCGGTATCGAAATTTCGGTATATCGAAGTTCGGTATACCGAAATTTTCGGTATGACAACGGAATGATATTTTTCGATATCGAAAATTTCGGTACGGTAACGGTATGGCGAAAAAAATTTCGGTATGCCGTACCGTCCACCCCTAGAAAGGTGTATAGAGAAGAGATTTCAAATGACCTGATTTTGAATAAAATTTAGAATTCCTCCATTTTAAATATATAACTCAAATCTATGTATTTGTAAATTCATGGAGAGAGTGATTATTTATGTATGAAATCCACGGATTCTAAATTCACTCATCCAAATGAAACCTAAATGATTTAGGAGGAGGTTTTGTATGAAATGGTTGAAAAATACTATTTCACAAATCTCATTTTCTAACTAATTAGCATCGTTTATCTACAATTTACCTAAAAAAAATTCCACGCATCTTAAACATTAAGATTTGTGAACGGTTTTCAATGAATTAAAATAACTCTACCATCAACATTATTTTTTATTTTTTATTTTTTTAATTAATTTTTATTAAAACAATTAATCTAACATTATCCTATGATCCTTTCCCATTTATATATTTGAAGGGGCTCACTTGAAATAATCTAACATTATCCTCTGATCCTTCCCATATGTCTGCACCAGTACCCGTATTTATATCTGTGGGAATGGTATCATCTTTTCTTACAATTTCCTATGGAAGCTGTTTAATTTAATAATTAATAATATTTTTTATTCTTACAACTGGTACATCACTACATGTACCATGTTTTCAGGTTGTGCTATATATATATATATGTATGTATACACTCTGATGATCAATGATTAAATAACCACCAACAGGCAACATTATTTGCCTGTTGATCAACGAGGAAGCATATAATTTCTATTTACATATCTTATTTTCATTAAAAAGTATCACTATTAAATTAATATATTTTTATAAATAAATTAATACGATAAATTGAATTTCACGTAAAATACATTGTTTAATCTTAAAAATTGCCGGTTAAACCTCAAAATTCTTTATTACTATTATTCTTATTTTCATAATGAAAAAAAAATTCATTGTTAATGTGAAGATAATTTCATAATTATAGAAATAAAATTTATCCAATCGCACCAAATTTTGACCCGTGCAGTACAACAAGATCATAATTCGTGGATCATAAGCGGGTTAGGCCGGATCAAATAAAATTTTCAAAAAAAAATCACGTCCGTCTCAAACTGTGCTATGAACAAGTGTGTAATATTACTGTAGAAAAAATGTGTGTTATTATTCTTAAAAAATTAATTTTTTGTACTTTAAAATACCTATAAGGATAATATGTATTTTTACAAGAACAAATTAATATGTGTTTCTTAATTTATTTTTCATTTTTTTTGTTATGATGATAATATGTTTGTTGTGAAATCAATCCTGAACTGAATCGAGCTCAATAAGACTTCAAGTAATCAGAACAATTGGAAACTTGCCGGATGAACACACTCAACAGAAATAATGAAATAAAAAAGGAACAAAGCAATTTACGTAGTTCGATCAAATTGATCTACGTCCACGGATGGGGTTGGTTTACTTCACTAATCAATGGAATAATGTTTACAGAGTGCAAAACTTTCTTACTCTAATCTCTCTCTAAGTATCGAGTGAATTACACAGTCTTGTTGAAATTCTGGAATGAATACGTATTTATAGATTAGACCCTTAACCCCCTTTGAGCTCTTAACCAATCAACGAGATTCGTATGGTTATAACCGCCTTGAATAACTGTTCTGGCGTCCAATGAGATTACTCCGCCAGCTGCCAAAATAACCGACTTTATCACTCTATTGAAGTTGCCTTCGCCATGCTCTGTTTTAACTGTCAACTCAGGTTCGCCTTCATGCTGAGTGACTCAGGGAGTAGGTAATTCTCAACTCAGGATGATCTCTCAGGATTTGCCTTCAGTTCTACTGAGTCTTCAGTGTCTTCACTGATCTGACCACTCAGGATGACATTCAGGATGAGTGTCAGGATCAGAATACTTCTGACTCAGAATCAAGTCTTCGCTCAGGCTCAGGATGCTTTTCTCAGGAATATTCCTCCGGATCCAATATTCAGGATCAGGATTCCTGACTAATCTTCAGTACTCAAACTCAGCTTATCTTTACACTTAACAATTCTCCACCTTAAAGTAAGTGAGTTTCCCCCATTCCACACTCCACCTCAGGACCTAAATCATGGTACATCCCATGACCGCAGCTTGATCAGCTCCAAGCAATATCTGAATTTGGAAATAGGTAAGGCCTTCGTCAGCATATCCGCAGCATTATCCCCAGTAAAAACCTTCTGCACTGAAATCACTTTCTTTTCCACCACATCTCTCACAAATTGAAGTCTAACATCAATGTGCTTTGACCTTTCATGAAAGACCTGATGTTTAACCAAATGAATTGTGCTCTGATTATCACACTGAACTGCAACTTCCTTTTGCCTTATTCCAAATTCTTTAATCATACCCTTGAGCCACATCGCTTCCTTCACAGCTTCAGTCATTGCAATATATTCAGCCTCAGTAGTTGAGAGTGACACTACTGACTGGAGTACTGCTCTCCAGCTGATTGTTGTACCATATAATGTGAACACATATCCTGTTAAGAATTTCCTTGTATCAATGCTTCCAGCATAATCTGAGTCCACATATCCCTGAAGTGGTTGAGTGTCATCCTTAGTCTTCTCGAAGAGTAACCCCAGATTTTCAGTTCCCTTTAAGTGTCTCATGATCCACTTAAAAGCCTCCCAGTGTGTCTTTCCCGGATTTGCCATAAATCTACTGACCACACTGACTGAATGTGCCAAATCTGGCCTACTGCACACCATAGCATACATTATGCTACCTATCCCATTTGAGTAAGGGATTTTACTCATGTGTGCCCTCTCTTCTTCTGACTTCGGACACTGACTTGATGTCAGTTTGAACTGTTGACCAAGGGGTGTAGATACAACTTTGGCTTCATGCATGTTAAACCTCCTGAGTATCTTCAGGATGTAATACTTCTGAGTTAAGAACAACCTCCCTTTGTCCTTATCTCTAATAATTTCCATGCCCAGTATCCTCTTAGCCATACTCAAATCCTTCATGTCAAATGTGCTACTCAGTTTTACCTTCAATCTTTGAATTCTGTCAGGACTCTTGCTTGCAACCAACATGTCATCCACATAGAGCAGCAGATATTTGAGTACTTCCTTTCCTTGTTTTTCAAGATAGACACAACTATCATACCTGCATCTTGTAAAGCCTATGGAGATCATGAAACTATCAAACTTTTTATACCATTGCCTAGGACTTTGTTTCAGTCCATATAATGACTTCTTCAGTAGACACACTTTATCCTGATTTCCTGGTAGAATAAAACCTTCAGGTTGTTACATGTTTATTGTTTCCTCCAGATCTACATGTAGAAAGGCTGTCTTGACATCTAACTGCTGAAGCTCCAAGTCTTCCTGAGCTACCTTTGACAATAGGATTCTGATTGAACAGTGTTTCACCACTGGTCAGAATACCTCATTGAAGTCTACCCCCTCTCTCTGAGTGAAGCCTCTGGCAACAAGCCTTGCCTTATATCTCAACTTCTCTCTTCCTCCTGACCCCATTTCATATTTCTTCTTGAAGATCCACTTGGAACTGACCACTTTCTGTCCCTGAACCTTGTTCACAAGTGTCCAAGTGTTATTCTTCTCTAATGACTGAAGTTCCTCAGTCATTGCCAATATCCATCTCTCTTTGTCCTTGCCTGACACAGCTTCAGCATAGCTTTGTGGTTCCTGATGCTCCACCTCTTCAGCGGTTATCAGAGCGTATGACACCATGTCAGGCTGACCAAACCTAGTTGGAGGATGTATGCTTCTCCTGTGTCTGTCTCTCGCAAGACTATATTTCCTGAGATCTTGGCCTTCAGTATCTGAAATTGAGTGGTCAGAATGATCGTCAGTATCAGTTTCCTCTGACTCCTCCTGAGTCATCCCTGAGCTTTCACCTAACTCAGTATCTGCTTGTCCTGAGTTCTTGTCAGGATTCTCCACCTCAACCTGAACTCCGTCTTCTGAAATAATACCATCCGAGTCCTGAGAGCTTATGGCTTGATTGTATCCCATGACTCTCTCATTGAAAGTCACATCTCTACTGACAATACACCTTTTGTGACCAGGTTCCAGGCACCATAACTTGTATCCTTTTATTCCCTTGGGATAACCAATAAAGATACATCTCAGTACTCTAGGTTCCAGCTTGTCCTGCCTGATATGGGCAAAAGCTGAGCATCCAAAGACCTTCAGGTAGGTGTAATTCAAGATCCTTCCATACCACACCTCATCAGGTGTCCTAAACTCAGTAGCTGAGGATGGTGACTTGTTAATGAGATAACAAGCTGTACTGACTGCTTCCCCCCAAAACACCTTGGGTAGCTTTGCATCTGACAACATACTCCTAACCTTTTCCAGTTTTGTCCTATTCATCCTCTCAGCCAAACCATTTTGCTGAGGATTTGCAGGAACAGTCCTGTGTCTAGTGATCCCCCTTTCTTTGCAGAAATTGTTGAATTCCTCTGATACATACTCCAATCCATTATCAGTCCTGAGATGTTTAATGGATTTTCCTCTTTTATTTTCTTGTTCACTGACCCAATCCCTGAACCTTGCCAAGGCCTCACTCTTCTGCTTCAGTATGAACACACATACTTTCCTGCTGAAGTCATCAATGATTGTCATGAAGTATCTTCCACCTCCATGAGTCTCCACCTTAGCTGGTCCCCAGATATCAGAATGAACATAATCCAGAGGTGCATCAGTAGTCTTCTTACCCCTTGGGAATGGGGTTTTCTTGGATTTACCCAGGACAAAATGGTCACAAAAATCCAATTTTATCACCTTTCTTTCCTCAAATGCCTTCTGCTTTTAAAGTTTTTGGAGCCCCCTTTCTCCAATATGGCCCAACCTTTTATGCCATATCATTGCCTCAGTGTTGTCCATAACATTGTTTACTGACCCGATAGATGTGCTCCCAATCAGGATATACAACCCATTGACTTTCTTGCCTTTCATGTATACCTTCTTGTCTTTGGTTATCAGGATATAACCATCCTCAGTGTTGAACTCATAACCCAGTTGATTCAGTGAACCCAAGGAGATCAGATTTCTCTTTAGTTCTGGCACCAGCCTCACATTTGAGAGTATTTTGTCTACTCCATCATACAGCTTTAACCTGACAGAACCACTCCCCTTCACCTTACATGTTTGATTATTGCCCAGCACAACTGAGCCTCCATCAAACCTCCTCAACTCCCTGAACAATGATTCATCAGGGCACATATGGAGTGAACATCCAGAATCCAGTACCCACTCATCATTCAGTTTCAGGTTAGTAACCGTTAACACCTTAGCACTATCATACCCACCTTCAACAGCAACAATTATATCAGCCTTTTGTTCTTCTCCCTGATTCCTATTTATGTCAGGGCAATTCTTCTTGAGATGACCAGTTTTGTGACAAGCAAAACATTTCCTCTTCTCAACAAAATCACCAGATTTTGGCCCCTTTGTGTTCTTTTTCTTCTTGTTCTGAAACTCTTTCTTGCCCTTCTTAAACCTGACATTCAATCCTTCAGCCTGACCTGAATTTCTCTTATCAGCTTGTAGCTGAAGTGACTTTGTTTTTAGGGCACCCAGAATATCATCAAAGGACAATTGGTCCTGCCTCCCAAATAGCAAAATATCCTTGAAATTTTCAAAGGATTTAGGCAAATAATTCAGGAGCATCAAAGTCTTATCACCATCATCAATTTCCACTCCCATGTTCTCAAGATCATCAGCAGCCTTGTTGAATTCCTCAAGTTGTTCAATCAACTCCTTCTCTTCATTCATCCTGAATGATATCAATTTCTGCTTCATGAAAAACTTGTTGGTGACTGACTTGGTCTGATACACCTTCTCCAGCTTACTCCAAACCTCAATGGCGGTCTTCTCCTTGCACACCTCCCTCAGAGGTTTATCCCCCAAACACAAGATGATTGTGCTATGTGCCTTTTCCAATATTTCTTGTTTCTTGCTTGGATTTTCTGATGAAGAAGATGGTCATTGATCTTCAGGCTTCAGAGCATTGGCCAGCCCATGATGAGTCAAGAGAGCCTTCATCAGAATCTTCCACAAACCAAAGTCATTTGCTCCAGTGAATTTCTCAAAATCCAGCTTGGTAGATGCCATGATTGATGATTTTATCGGTCGATTCTTCCTTCCTTCCCACAGACGGCGCCAATTATTGTGAAATTAATCCGAAACTGAATCGAGCTCAATAAGACTTCAAGTAATCAGAACAATTGGAAACTTGCCGGATGAACACACTTAACAGAAATAATGAAATAAAAAAGGAACAAAACAATTTACGTGGTTCGATCAAATTGATCTACGTCCACGGATGGGGTTGGCTTACTTCACTAATCAATGGAATAATGTTTACAGAATGCAAAGCTTTCTTACTCTAATCTCTCTCTAAGTATCGAGTGAATTACACAGTCTTGTTGAAATTCTGGAATGAATACGTATTTATAGATTAGACCCTTAACCGCCTTTGAGCTCTTAACCAATCAACGAGATTCGTATGGTTACAACTGCCTTGAATAACTGTTCCGGCGTCCAATGAGATTACTCCGCCAGCTGCCCAAATAACCGACTTTATCACTCTATTGAAGTTGCCTTCGCCATGCTCTGTTTTAACTTTCAGCTCAGGTTTGCCTTCATGCTGAGTGACTCAGGGAGTAGGTAATTCTCAGCTCAGGATGATCTCTCAGGATTTGCCTTCAGTTCTACTGAGTCTTCAGTGTCTTCACTGATCTGACCACTCAGGATGACATTCAGGATGAGTTTCAGGATCAGAATACTTCTGACTCAGAATCAAGTCTTCGCTCAGGCTTAGGATACTTTCCTCAGGAATATTCCTCCGGATCCAATACTCAGGGTCAGGATTCCTGACTAATCTTCAGTACTCAAACTCAGCTTACCTTTACACTTAACAATGTTGTTAATGTAATAAAACATCTTTTATACCTTACATGTGTTACTATAAGGAAAATATAAAGGACAATAAATATTTGTGTGTACAATAACACACATTTTGCTCCTAGTTTGTGTTACTCTATGGACAAATGGTATTACTATAAAGATAAATATGTTTTGTTAAAAATAAATATGTATTCTAAATTCAATCATCATCCATTAAAAGTTAGATATCACTACAAAAAATACGTATTTTAGCGACCGAGAATTAGCGACCGCCTCAGTATCGATCGCAAATTATGATATTAGCGACCAATTAGCGATTATTACTATTGGTCAAAGTTGAAAAAATAACGACTGATTTACGATCACCTCTGGTCCCTAATTTCATATGACATGTAGCGACCGTCTTAAATCGGTTGCTAAATTTTTTGTTGAGCACTTAGCAACCGATGGAGGCAGTTGCAAAATATATTAGTTAATTTGCGACCGTTATGACGGTCGCAAAATCTGGAATTTGAAGTGGGTAGTTGAGAAATGATGATCCGATTTGATTTTTTAATTTTACGACTGCCAACAGGCGGTCATTAAATTAAAAATTAAATGAGCGACCGCATACTCGGTCGCTAAATATCCAATCCGAAGTGGGTAGATGAGCAATAATCGTCCGATTCGATTTCTTTTTTCTAACTCGCCACCGCCGCTAATAGTCATGCATACATTCTTTCCAATGTGCAAGGTCTTCTGTATTTATAGCCAATCTCGAAAAATTATTCATTGAAGAGATAACTTCAAAGCTTTGCTATTGTTAGGAGTAGAAACGGTTATAAGAACATAGCGTCCAATGCACCATGTATTTTAGGTGAAAAGCATCTTCTGCCACGCCGTTTACTTTTGCAGACTGCCAGGTGTCATCTTCTTGCTGGCTTCCATCCTCAGGTAGAACAAACACTCAAAGTCATACTCAAGTTTTAATCTTTGTCTCATCTGAAGTGTACTGTGAGGATCTCTTTGTCGAACTTCTTCCTTTATGCCGTTAACACCTTTTGCAGTCTTTACTTGTCTACTAGTATAAATAACACAAATACTCACGTAACCTGACTCCTTCAGGATCTGCTAAGTTCACAGTGGAACTCAAGTCTTCACTCTTCATCCTTACTGATGTTGGTCAGCTAAGAAAAGTCAAATTTCTCAGGCCAGGTATAGAATATCTTATAAGTCTTCAGGGTCCAGTCAATGTTTCCTCAGGTAGTTCTCCCTCAGTTGAGTCCCTGTAAACAAAAGACTAAACCTGACTGATAGAATTAGTACCTAAGAGTCAGACAAATCATCAGAAATTTTAGAATCTAATCAAAACAAGCATTATCCCAACAAATCAGAATATTGTGGACTTGCGAATGCTCAAAAAATTATTTAGATTAATCAGCTCCTTCAAGAACTTGAAGTTTTGCTCAATCTCGTCGTTTGCTTCCTTGTGATAACAAAAGTTCACTCTTCCCAAGTCAAAATCAGGTAGCCCAGATTAGAGCTGATCACATTGATATAAATTGCTACTCCCTCCGTCCCATAGCAACTTGCATGGAGAGAAACACACATATTAAAAGAAAGTGAAATAAAGTAAAAAAAAAAAAAAAGTAATGTTAGGAATAATTTGGTAAAATATTATGTATAAAGTAAAAAAGTTAGTTGTTTGAGTGTAATGTGGGTCCAAAAAGTGAAACAACAATGTCATTTTGTGTAAATATGTAAATATTGTAAGAGTGAAATTTATAAAAGAATTTTCTTATTTGGGTCTGCAAGTTCTTATCAAACGTCCCAAAAAAAAAGTCTCCAAAATTATCTGGGACGGAGGGATCGTACTTTATATGAAAATTAGTTTCCTCTGGTCTGTTGAATATACAAATTATTCCTTCTCATCTTTAGATACTCTATCTTACATGAAGAGTCTTCCTCACCATAGCTTTGAGTTGCTTCATTCCAAGCTATGTGCTAGATTACATCCACAAGATCTCATGTATATTTCTACACAACAATACATACTTAGCAATCTACATTAGCCTCAGTAATGGTGATTCATATCAATTCTTATAGACAATTTTCTTTACCCCTCTACTCCGATGGACAGGGGCGGAACCAGGATTACTTTATGAGGGGCCAAGAAAATAAATAACTATTCATAATTAATAAAATATTGAACAAACTAAATATTATCATATGATATATTAATAAATAATGATATATTTAAAAATAAAATTTTAATAAAATAAAATTAGTGCAAAATATACGATTGTATAAAAATATTATTCAAAAGATGATGATGATAGACAATAATGCACCGGAATTTTTTAAATATGTATAGTTGACAAAAATTCATTATAATTCTAATGATCTGTGTTGCACAATATGAGAGATGATACTCTTATACTACTATTTTTTATTGATAAAACTGAGTAAGAATTATTTTAGATGAGAGAACTTTTACTAACAACAAAAGTTAATTTAATTTTTTGAAAATTATAAAAGAAAAAAGAAATTAAATGAGAGAATTAAATAGAAAAATAAATCTGAATAAAAAATTGAAGGAATTGGCTTTAAAAAATAAAGCATATAATATATATATATTATATATATATAATAGTTAATTATATGATATATCATATTTTTATTAGTTATTTTTATTTGAACAAATTTAATGAAGAAGAGTAGCAGCCAATTTGTGGTGATGCAATTATTTTTAGCACAAATTTCAATACCATTCTTTCAAGATTCATCATTTATAACATTTATTTGCAATAATATATATACATACATGCATACATGATTAGTGAAAAAAAAAATTATTTTGAGAGGGGCCATGGCCACCCCCAGCATAGGCTAGTTCCTCCCCTGCCTATGGACAAGTTTTACATAAGTTTCTTGAGAAAACGAAATGTTATAATATATTGGTTGTGTATATATTCTAGTGTAAAACTCGCTTGCTATGTGATATTGAAAAAAACAAATCATATTATTATTCTAAAAATAATACCTTATAATTTTTTATATTTTTTTCAAATTCAAATATAAAGTCGTTATTATCTTTTTTAAGTTAATTTTCATTTATATCTTTATTCTAAATTTTAGTTTATATTCAATCCATTCCAGTCATGTTCTCCATGTCACTGTTCCCTCCCTCTATATTTCTAAGTTAAATTTCATTCCACTAATTAATAATTACACATATAAATATATTTTCTATAATTTTATTCACTTAAATTGATTAATATTTTTTAATAAAAATTTATTTTATTTATTAAAATACTATTAATTAACTCCAATAAAAAAACGTAGAAAAGTCAAATGGAAAAAATAAAAACGGGATGGAGGAAGTATATGATAAGTACTTTTAAATTTAAGAAAAAATATATTTTTTTATACTTTATGTTTTGTTGATTTTGTTTTCTTTTCTCTTAAATTTTGAGTTTTGATTTTAGTCCTTTAAGTTACAAAATATTATAATTTTGGTCACGTGACTAGGTCACATGACCAAAATAATAATATTTTATAAGTTAAAAGACTAAAATCAAAAATCAAAATATAAGAGAATAAAAAATAAAGTCAATGAAACTTAAAAGATAAAAGAGTATATTTTTTCAATTTTTTAACATGCTTTAAATATAAAAATTCTCCAATTAGATATTTTCTTTTTGAGTAGTTTTTTTGCATCACAATCAATTTTTTTTTTATCCTCTAAGCATCTCTTAATATTCAAATAATCATTAGACTTTACTCAATCAATCATTTTATTCATGACCCCATATATATATATATACACCTTATCTTATTCAACTTGGAGACTTAATCCTAAAATAGTTGTTGGTTAGACACTTATAAGTGTATTTGGTAAAAAAAAAAAAATTAAATATAAAAGATAATAGAATATAGTATGTTTATCAATTCTTATTTATTTATTGTGTATTTCACTTACCCAATTTTGATCCCTATTAGGTATGAAATAAATAAATATTAGTTTTTTTTTATCGGTAATAGTAGTTGTTAGTAGTTAAAAGTTAGTTAATCAAGTCTCCTTACACCCCAAGAATATCTCCAAGTCCACCATCATATCTCCCTTCTAATTCGTTCCCAAAGGAAATCGAACTCAGGCCACTCACTCAAACTTTACCTCCATTTAAGTTTCGGTCACCAGATCATTTGTCATTAACATTAGTCTCTAAACTATATTTTTAAAAATAATTTTTAGTCAATTGACGGATAAAAAAATTTCTTGTGCAAAATGTGAATTTTTTAAAGCAAATTATTTAATAAATAAAATCTAAATCTAAAATAATTTTAATAAATTTAATTTTTTATTTTTAAATAACCGTTAGAAAATTTGCTTTTTAAAAAAAAAAGCATGTTAAAAATTGGGATTATACACTTTTTTATCTTTTAAATTTTATTAACTTTGTTTTTCATCCTCTTTTGATTTTAGTCCTTTATCCTACAAAAAATTATGATTGGTCTTGTAACTGGTTATACCCGATCACATGAATAAAATTAAAATTTTGTTTTGCAGTTTTATATTGTTATGTGTGTGGAGATATTTCCTTAGAAAATGTATCAAACTTGGTACGTCTTTACTTGTCGAATATGGGATGGATGGAAAGTTTGAAATAATTCTCCAAAATTCATGAGGTGGAAAATGAGAATTTGTGGAGGGTCACATAGATCCATACATGCACGTAAACATGATACGTTGAAAAGTAACAAAACAAGGCGCAGCACGTGAAGTTCATGTGACGTGTCTGGTTAAGACGTTGGATGAAACCACATCACCCTGCTCCCACTTTTCACTTATATAATTTGGTGTTTCACAATACATCGAAGGAAATTGAGCCATGGGACAGATGACACCACAGTGCGATCACTATCTTGTTGATGGGAGTGTCCAAGTGGAAGCAAAGCAAAGATATCATTGGAAATCCTCATGTTTGATTCCACGCGTCTTGCTACGTACACGCAACTATTAAAAACTATTCCTCGCTCCGATCTGGAACTACTTTCAAATTGACATGGGCACACAAATTTAAAAAAAATAAGTATGTAAATGTTGGAGAAAAAGGTTTTGTCGAACCCGAACTCTATTTACATTATGATTCATTATTTCTATCTTATTGACTCTTCTTCATTTTGTATTTTTATTTCAGCATTTAGGACTATAGTGGCCAATTTCATGAAACGATCTAATACAAGATTTACTTTTCTTTAAAAATTTAGAATCAAAGCTTAATAAGAGGGTTTTTTTTTTTTTTTTCGATTATGGGTTTAGAACCAACGGTTCCCCTAATCAATTCCCCCCATCCCTCAAATTTTAAATTATTGTAAGATTTATCTTTACTGAAAATTCTTGAAACCATAATGGAATTATCGTGTTTGTAATTTACCCAAGATTTTTCATTTAACATTTAACATTTTGAAAAGTGAAGGAACATACCAGGATCTATGGATTTCAATTTGTGTTTTGAAATATTTATGTAATGTGTATTCTTTTCTCCCTCTTACGTTTTCTCTAATTCCCTCTGATGATGTCATGAATCTTCTTGCAGAGGGAGATGTCAGTTTTTATCAAAAAAGCTTAACTGATCAAAATCATCACTACGGGATCCTTTATTTTAAAACATGTACTTTAAAATAATATATTTGTAAATTTAATTTAATTTTATTAGACCTATAAAATTACATGGACTGCAATTTAATGGTTAAAATGATAACATTTTTAACAATTATAACTTATGTCTTAATTCTTATAAATGATATTAATTTATAATATATCTATAGTGGTAGTTTAACATCTTTAAAAGTTAGTTATCTTTCATGACAATATCTTGGGTAGGGGTGGCATACCGTACCGTACCGCCCATATTATATACTGTACCGAAAATTTCTATATGCATTTTTGTATACCAATACCGTACCGAAATTTTTGGTATACTGAAATTTCGGTATACAAAAAATACATACTACATACCGTACCAAAAATTCCGGTATACTGTATCGATATTTCGATATATACCGAAACATCGGTTCATACCGAAATATCGACTATGTCGGTATACCGCCCATACCGGCATATACCGCCATACCGGTCCATACTGAGATAATTGAAGTATAATTTTAATTAAATAAAAATAAATTTAATATTAAATGTTAATATTAATATTAAATGTTAATATTAAATTACCAAAATGGTATATACCTATATACCGAGATACCGAAATATTTTCAGTATACCGAAAATAATCGGTATACCGGAATATTTTCGGTATACCGGTTTATACCGAAAATATTTCGGTATATACCGGTATACTGAAAATTTTAAAATTCTATACCGATACCGTACCGAAATTTTCAAAAAATTCGTTATTTTTTGGTATGATAAGTACGGTATACCGGTATTTTCGGTATTTGCTCCACCCCTAGTCTTGAGTGAAGCAAACACAATTATAGATACAAAATAATTCCAATATCGATCTAGTGGTGAGAATTTGAAATTTAGAAGTATATTTCTTTTTAAATTTTATATTTAAATTTTCATAAAATGCAATCAATTCATAAAATGAATTGGTTAATATATAATTTTGCTTTAATTTAAAATGAGTTTCTTATAATTAGTAGGTGATGGATTATGAATCCCCAAAAATTAATAGGCTGGGTCACAAAAAAATAGTAGGTCATTTTTGGACTCGAGTTCACACGTTATTACTGTTATTCATATATATTATTACTGTTAAAAATATTTAATTTTTTAACAGTAATAGTGTATATACATAACAGTGATAATATATATACATAACAATATTAGTGTAAATATATAATAGTGATAATTAATAAATTTGAGTTAATAACAAATTTGTAAAAAAATGACATGCCAAATGATTAAAACAGAGAAGTCCCACATATACATGGAATAGAATCCATATGTGCACTTAGTTTATATTTAAAACTAGTGGGATAACATATTAAAGTTGGGAAGATAAGAGGTATTAAATATTATTTTTATTTTTAATGAGAAATTGATAATAAAGAATGAGGAACTGATTTAGTTGAAAAGAACTGAAATATAGTGATAAGAATGCAAAGAATAAAGGCAAAATACAATGTATCCCTCCTCTAATAATAAAGAATCACAAGAATCCAGCGTCTCTGCTCATGCGTGACGCCTATCCAACAATTTCCACTAAATTGGACTTCAACGCTTTTCTTCCATTCCACCTGCCTTTTGGTTTCTTCATTTCACAAAAGGCAAATTATATAAAAAAAAAGTAATTTTTGTGAAGATGAATTATTTATTAATAAAAAATTATTTTTTTAGACTTAGTCTTGTATGCACAAATTACACCGTGCAACTCAAGTTTATTTCTGAAAAGTTAAACAAAATACTACTGAAAAATTACATATGTTATTATTGAAAAGTGTATCTTTAATGGTTTAACTTTTTAATAATAATTTGTGTAACTTTTCAGTAGTATTTTGTTTAGCTTTTCAAAAATGAACTTGAGTTTCACGGTGTAACTGGTGCACAAGAGACTTACTCATTTTGTTATTATTATTAAAAAGTGATATAATTTTAATAATAAATTTGTGATTATTATTTTTTATAAATAATAATTTTTATTAATGAGTGACATATTTATATTGATCTCATATTATGAGACGGTTTCATATATATATTTTTTCTAAATAAAAAAATACATATGGAGCCCGCGTATACGAGATTTTTAAAAATTTGCATTTCATAATAATAAAATACATTAATTTGGTGGAATGAAAATAAGAAATCGCAGCTCGGAGAAACCGGCGGCGGCATAAAAAATCTTGTCATGAAAAAACAAGGGTTTTTCAGCTATAAAAATAAATTTGACGGATTTTTTATTCTGTATAACCCATATTTTTATTTGGGTTAATGGGTTATACATGAGTTCAAGACGAACCAAATTTATACAAATTTTTATCTTATAATTTTTTGTCTAAATTTTGTGTGTACACTTTTATTTTAAAATATGAAATCATATCAATTTACGTTTCAATTTTACGTCGTTAATGTTCTTTGGACGAAAATGATTTGTGGGAGAAAATTAATTTTTATACATATTTTTATTAAGCACATAGATTCTTTTGAATTTGTCTATCATACCTCACTCATTTATACTGGATAAAATAAGAAGCTTGAATATTTTGTTTTAAAAGTAAATATACATATAAATTTAAACCGTGATTAAAGTGATTTGGATGGTTTCTTCACAAAAACTTAAATGTAATATTATATGCAATATTGGTTTTAAAAAAATCTAAAAATTCGTGGGTTAAAATACTAAATTCGAAATATCTTGACTGGATTGGGTCGGATCTAAACAATTTTCAAATTTTAGTATTTTTGCCCTAATTTTTGTTAATATATGAGCAAATGCATATTATATAAGATCAAATGTGTGCTACTATAAGATTAAATGTTGTTATATTTATTTATTTTTGTAGAAATAAATTTTTTTCATACAATGTAAGAGCAAAATGTGTGTTATTATAAGAAAAAAATATTAATTTTTGGAATAATTTTAGATTGGTACTGTACGCAAATTAAATTTGCACCTAATTAAACGGCGACACGTGTACAAATAAATACCAAGTGAATTTTGCTATTTTAATTTTGAGAATTTAATTAAATTGATTCTCTAACTAAATAGTTAAAATTAGTATTTAGTACACGCGGTATAAGCCCGTTAAATTACACGAGTTTCCCGGTACTCATACATACTGACAAATAAAGTTGAAAACTTCCTAATTTATCGTGATCAAATAATATCTCGTTAATAAAAGAAAAAAGTCAAATAGAATCAGGATAAATTTGGACAATTAGCTAATTATGCAAGCAAATCAGCATAAGTCAATCATAGTCTGCCACGTATCAGTTCAATGAAGGAAAATCTTCATTCTCTCACCCTATAAATAGGGGTTTCCATTCATTTATTCCACACATTCAGAGACATTGAAGAGTAATTCAAAAGCATTTAAGGCACGAGTAAACTTGAAGCTAAGATGAATCCAACAATCCCGGGCAACCGGATTCGAAGGTCATCTTCAAAGTGTCCTTCATCAAATCCGAAGCCGTTCTTCATCAAAGTCAAGCAGAACAACGTTCGATCCAGACATTTTTCTTGAAGATCAACAAGCGTTATTCGTCGTCTTCAACCATTCTTCGCCAAATCCAGGCGGAAATGTCATTTGATTCAAAAACAAGGAGTTTCATTCCTCTGATCAGACGTTTCCATTCGAAAATTAACTTGAAAACTTCAAGCCTTCATCGCCACCTTAAAGTGATTTTCATCAAATTTATCCACAAATGCTCTTTCAATAGAGATCTTCTAATGACCCTTAGATAATTATCGAGACCTGGTTAACACATATTTTTAAAATAATAGAGATCTTCTAAGTCTTAAATCAATAACTTCATAATTTTTCAAATTCTAAATTATTTTTCTTCCAAATTCTGAATTATTATTAATTAATACTCCCTCTGTCCCAAAACTACTTTCACACTTTCCTTATTTGGATGTCCCAACTCTTCTTTCACACACCTAAAAATAAAACTTTTCTCTCTCACAAAAATCAACAAAATACACTTTTTCTTATTTTATTATTTAACTTTACACTCACATATTTACTTTTCTTTGGTTCGCGTGTCCGGAACTACTTAGTAGTTCCGGGACGGAGGGAGTATGAAATGATTTTGAAGAAATGCATCACATTGAAATTGTTGTTGGAAAAGAAACAAAAAAATAAAGCTAGACAGTCCTGCTATTGGTAGTGGAAGACAAGAAGATACATATTGTGTGCTGGGGGAACGTTTATTTCATTCATTCAAGCTGCTCTACGAATCAACGATAGAATTGGAAACACAGCTATTTGCATTTTCTTGGGTTGGGCCCACAGCATCCTATTTCTAAAATTCAAAGCACAAACTTCAATATCTGACGCAATTGAATGAACACACTACTTTGACCACCATGTAATGTGATGCTCTTTCATAATATAAAAATATACTATTAAAATATGATTATTAATATTTTAACAGTTTTATGTATAAGATTTACTCCCTCCGTCCCAAATCAATTTACACACTTTTTATTTTGGATTGTCCCAAACCAATTTGCACACTACTTAAATGGAAAATCAATTTACGTGTACACTCATAAAACTTTCCACACATTTAAACCGTGTGTCATCCCAGAGGTGCAAATGCCCCTGGGACGAAGGGAGTATAATATTAGTAAACACATGTAATAATATAAATTTTACATCATTAAAGTGATTCATCCTATATTTTGCATTTTACTAATTATGCTGATGGAAATGATAATAAATAAGTTTGTACGTACTAATAACAATTTGGGAAAATAAAGTTTTTTTATCTTTTATGTTTTGTTGATTTTAATTTTATTTCTATTAACTTTTGGAGGAAAAGTAGATCGTGCGTGTCACATGAATGGAATTTTAGCGGGTAAATTCAAGCAGGGGTAAAACAACTCCACAAATTCACACAGTGCTAAAAATTCTAAACAATGAGTAACTCAATTCACCAAAATTACCCACTCAATTAGACTTACAAATCCAAACAAAAGAGATTACCACGCAATTTCATTATTGAGTGAAGGAGTACACACTCAGAAAATTATTTGGTTTTTGAAGTCTAAGATAGATAAACCCAAAATAATAATTCAAGGGTATCATACATAAATGAATTCATCAAAATACGACAGAGCTAATTTCTAAATTACATATTATATGTATCATACAACAACAATAACAACTACGATACAAAGCTAATTTAAGATGATTCTCCTCATCCCCTATTTAAGAATCTTGACTTGAGCTTTCAATTCGCACTTCTGCTCCATCAATTGTTGATCATTTAATTTTTGTCGGAGGAATTTGAGGGTCAACCCAATCAAAGAATTTGCAACCCCCACCCCCAAGTTGCCAATTACAAATTCAAACTTCAATTCGTCAATCACTCTTGAATAGTTTCTTCACAAATTCAATATAAATGGTGAACATACCTTCAAGTTCTTATAGCCATAGAATCTTCTTCCTGAATTTTCTCTTATATAGGAAGTACAAATTCGACTATGGATTCGAGCACCAATATAATTCTAGTTAAAAGAAATTTGTTTGGGGTGCCACGCCTTCAACCACTGATTGAGAAACCTTGAATACAGATTGTAGGACGAAAAAGTAATTTTTTGAAACTTATATGACTAAAAGCAAAAGCCAAAAATTAATAGAACTAAAACTAAAGTCAACAAAACATAAAGAATAAAAAATTATATTTTCCCTAACAATTTAAAAACTGCAATATTTTTAAATATTTTAAATACTTACAACAAAGTAAGGAAAGTAATAAATTTTAAATTCATGTTGATTCAAATAATTTTAATAAATTCGTTACATAAAGTATCTAAGAAAATTCTTGAATTATCAACATTTATTTTGAAATACTATTTTATCTACTTCCCCATCCCCAACACTTTGTACATTTTTTTTCTATTCGTTGTCAAATACTTTGCCATCCTATAAATGAGATTTCTAATTAATTTTATTCTTAAAATATTTACATATTTATATAAAATATTATTACTTTATGCATTCAATCTAATCAATTTTATTGTTTTAATAATAAATTCTATGCATTGTAAAAATGAATAATAATTTCTATAAAAAGTAAAAATAATAAATAAAAAATATATAATAAAATGGACAAAATAATAAAAAAAATACTCCCTCTACGAATTAAGAAAAAGTAAGTATATGAGTGTAAAGTTAAGTAATAAAATAAGAAAAAATATATTTTATTGATTTTGTGAGAGTAAATTTTTTTTTCTTTTTTTAAATGTGTGAAAGAAGAGTTGAGACATTCAAGTAAGGAAAGTGCGAAAGTAATTTTGGGAGGAGAAAATATATATATACTTAGTGCAATGAATGGAATACCAAAATGCAGCCTAAGATTCTAAAATGGTTTTGACAACAATCGAGGATAAAAATTTTAGTGGAACTCCCGTACAATGATCTACATTAATATTTCTTTTCCTCTGTACTTCTTTTATTCCACAGTCATTATAATTTTAAAATAAGATTAATTGCAGGTGTGAGCGTGCCAGAGACTGAGACGAGTGATGTGATGACTCGTTGAAGAGTGGAAAAGTTACTGAGAATAATCTTGTTGAAAAGTTCTGCATATCTGCGGTAAAAAGAAAAAACAAAATAAAAATAAAGAGACCTCTGCATATATAAATAAGCTCACTCCCTGTATTTTTCTTGCTTTTTGCTCGGCCACCTTTAATTCGGCAAGCCTCACGCCGTCTTCTACGAGTTCCTCTCTCTCTCTCTCTCTCTCTCTCTACATGTGAAGTAATTTTGAAATCTTGGAGCTCAAACCAAATAGCTGGCTAGCGTTTAACCAAGAAAAGATTGCGTGATACATTTGGATTAGCAAAATATTGGTGAGTTCAAGAAAATCATCATTTCGCACACTAGTAAAGGGGGGGATTTCTTTGAAGATTGGGACTTGGAAAAATTCCCAAGAAAAAAAAATTGTATCTTTTGGGAGATGTCAAAGCGTTGACAGCTGAGATGATCTAGGAGGTGGGTTTTGTTTTATTGAAGGTTTTAGTATGTAATCTTGAGATTAATGATGAAGATCTGTGAATTGTTAAAAAATTTAAGAATTAAGCATGTGGGTTACTCTTCTAATGATTGATTTTGGATAAAACAAGCTCAATTTGGTCCTATTTTAAGGTATTTCTGGTCTTAAGTATTAAATTAATGAGTTTTGACTAGAAATCTAATCATTCTTGGTCCTCTTCTGTGGCTTTTTTTATATATATTTGTGGTGATTAAGACATAACTAGATGATGCTTACATGCTTAAGCAATATAATACTCTCTCTTATGATGTCAATTTTTATATGAGTTCATTTGGATGCCATTTCTTATTGATGTAATTCTTCACACAGTTGAAATTGGGGAGATTTCTCTCATCAATGGATCTTGATAAGGCATAATAATACTGCTTGGATTCAGCAATCTTGTGTTATTTCCCATCATGCCCCTGTCAGAGTTCTTGAGAATGGCTAGAGGGAAGCTTGAATCTAGCCAACAGAAAGCTGATGTCTCTTCTAGGTGGGCCTTTTCTTCACATTGTTTCTTGGATTAGCTTATTGTAAATTGATGGATTCTATTGCTTTTTGTAAATTGTTGTGAGAAATTTGTGTACTTTGATGCAGGCCTGAGAGTGATTTAGTTGAGTTAGTTTGGGAGAATGGTCAGGTGGTGATGCAAGGGCAGTCGAGTAGGGCGGCTCGTAACAGTTTAAATACGAAAGCTACAGCTTCGAGATTTGGAGGAGTGGAGTCTATCATGAATGATATGGCCCCAGAAGTGCCCTCAGGGGGGCTGGATTTAAGTCAGGATGATGAAATGGTTCCTTGGTTAAGTTATCACATCGATCATACTCTTGGACAAGATTATGTGTCTGACCTTTTACCTGAAATATCGGGTATGTCTGCCCGGAGTAGCCTTTTGTCTGGGGCTTCTGATATTGTTAACAATAGTACGTGTAATAATCGGGATAATACGTTTGGGAATCGAGTTCAAGGAAGAGATGTTGTGAGTGGTTCTTTAAGTATGAAGGTTGAGAGGCAGAATGTTAAGCCACCTGGTTCGAATTTTCTGAATTTCTCCCATTTTTCAAGAGCAGCAAATCTTGTTAAAGCTAATACTGATGGGAATTCTGCTTCAGGATCATCAGGTGTGGGGAGGAAGGAAATTAGGGAGAAAGGTGTCACTAGTCCTGTAAAATCGACACTTGAGCGTTTTAATGGTACATCGAAAGGCATTGAGTTCGATGGTTCATCTGCTGGGCTTCCAAAGGTTAATTCTCGAGAAGCAGTGGTTGCTAACACACCTCAGGGGGCAACTCCCCCTGAAAGAACAGAAAATTTGTGCATGGAATCGTCTATCAAGAATGAGAGTTCGACAAAAGGAGTTCCAGATGGGGAGAGAATTGTTGAGCCTGTGGTTGCTTCTTCTTCTGTAGGATCTGGAAACAGTGTTGATAGAGTTTCTTGTGACCAAACGCATAATTCGAAAAGGAAGTTCCATGATGTTGATGAGTCGGATTATCATAATGATGTAAGTCACTAAGATTTGATGGAAGAAACCATTCCCTTTTTCTTGATTTGTTTTCATTTTCTCATACTTAGGATGTGGACACTGAATCAGCTGATACTAAAAAACCGGCTCATGTTCGAGGATCTAAGAGAGGCCGAGCAGCAGAAGTGCATAACCTCTCCGAGAGGGTGAGTATTGATTTATATATTAATTAAATTTGATTTGGTGCTTATCTTCCTTTCATACTCTTCATGTATAAATATTGATCTTCGTTTGTCCTGTGGGAAAAAACAGAGAAGAAGGGATAGGATCAATGAGAAAATGCGTGCCTTACAAGAGCTCATACCTAATTGCAATAAGGTAATTGATTCCGAGATTCTTGCCTCTTGATAATTCTTAGCATAATATAGATTTTCAGTTTGATTCATTCCTTGATGATTCTTCTATTTAATAATCTTGTGTTTGCAAAGACTATAACATTAGTGGCGAGAAATTGCTTGTTTATTTATCTGTTTGTTTTTTAAAATTTACATTGCTTCTGTTTTCTTGATTACGATCAGGCGGATAAAGCTTCAATGCTTGACGAAGCCATTGAATATCTAAAGACCCTCCAACTACAAGTTCAGGTAAGGTGAAGTTTTTCAAGCATGTTCAATTCTTTTAAAATACAATGCAAACCATCTGAATCTTAAACGTAATTAGGAGTATCAGTTCTGATTGAAACGACATGGAATACTCAAATGTTCATGTGTTTCAAGAAAACTTCCATTTCATATGCTTATCATTCTGCTCAAATGCAGATTATGTCCATGGGTGCTGGATTATGTATGCCTCCGGCTATGTTTCCTACAGGAATGCAACACATTCATCCAGCTCATGTTCCACCTTTCCCACCAATGGGCGTCGGAATGGGTGCGGGTATGGGCTTCGGGATGGGTATGATGGATATGAATGGAGTATCTTCTGGATATCCTATGTATCCTGTACCCACGATGCATGCTCCACACTTTCGTCCTCCTGTTTCAGGGATTCCTAATTTTCAGAGGATTCCTGGTCCTCCCATGTTTGGGCAAGGACTTCATATTTCAGTCCCTAGACAACCTTTTGTTCCTTTAACAAGAGCACCTCCTGTAACATTACCCATGGGAATGAATGCTTTGGGGAATGGAAGTAGCAATGAGGTGTCTAACAAATCCTCAGTTTGCAATGCAGAAGCTAGCAGCTCGATGAACGACAAGTCTAATCAGGTTTGTCATTCTGCCATGTTTTCTGGAACAAATTTCGATATTACTGGACTTTGAGAAGGCAATGCAGGAGACTGTTTTTAATTATTTTCACTTTTGTGTTAAAAATGGCTACATTTCTCTGGTTCTCTTCTCGTTTTTGATTGGATGTTTTGTTGCTTTTACTGTCCGTCACTCCTTTTGATGGATTCAAGATAAGTTGTAGAAGATTACATACGATGGGAATGGGATTATATTGGGTATATGTTTTCTGCCTTGGTGTGTAATGAGGTATATTTAGTCTTGTGCAGTTCTATGAATGAGTGAAATTTTAGATGCTTTGGATTTTATGTTGGTTTCCCATGTTCTTGCCTTATTTTGTGTACCCAAAATCATTAAGTTGTTTCCTGCATTATTTCGATAAAAAGTATCAAGTTCTAGCGGTGTATCTAGCGTTATTTCGATAAAAAGTATCAAGTTCTAGCGGTGTATCTACTACAGAAATTTATGTGCCGTTCTTTCTACTGTAACATGTATTGTGAAGTAAAGGTTGGAGAATTCATAATTCATTTGTTTGTCATTAAAGGGAATGAGGACACTCGGCAATTGGTCAGCGTTTTTGTTGTATTTTTCTTTGTTTTAAATAATTCTCATAATAAACTAGTCTCTTCCCCGTGAAATCTGTCATGACATCTACTTGAAACTAGTGAATTGTTGTAAAATTGATTTCTGATGTTTCTGCGTGATCTTCGATTAGTGTAAGAGCATATGTATATTTTTCGTGTCTTGTATGCAACTGAATATTTTTTACCAATGTAGCTGCAGGTTACAACTGCAGTCTGCTAGTGCTGAAGTTGTAACACAATTTGTTAGAGTGCAAAGCAATGAATAGAGCTTCTTTGTTTTAAATGATTCTCATAATAAACTAGTTTCTACCCCTCACAGAAATACGTCATGCACGTCTGTTTTGAACTTGTGAATTGTTGTGATTCAGCTGATCTCTTATATTTCTCCTCTGGATTATCATTCACTTAGTATCGGAGAATCTATAACTTTCTCATGTTTTAGCATCGGAGAATATATCTCTTTCATGTCTCATCTCCAACTGTATATTATAACCAACGTAATTTGCAGGCTACGACTGAAGTTTTAACCAAGTCTGCTTCCGCGCAAGACAACAAAATGTCACACATACAATAGGCCCTGCTGCTGTTACCTCTATTGCTACTACAGTAGATGTTAGCAGACAATCAGGTGAGCGTGATAAATCACCACTTGGACTGAACGTACCTGCAACAGAAGGTGTCGATTCAGGCTTGGCGTGAGCTTTGGGCCGAACCTTCTGTTTCTCGAACCAAGCTTATATGGTTTATCGAGCAATATTAACAACAAAATTCTAGTCCATTTGACTTGCTGCCGTGGCTGACCCAAATTTCCAACTCTGGTAACTCTTTATGAAGTTGAAACTAGAGATTTGTTACTTATCTGAGGGTCGAATGTGGTTGATGGCACCCGACTTGACAGTGTCTATATACTGCGAATGTTTCATACGCAACTGGTGCACGGTATACTCACTCAACGAGACTGTTTATAATGAAAAGTGAGGATTGATCACACTGAAAAGTTCACACTAGTATGAATTTTCAGTATAATCAACTCATACTTTTTAATATAATCAGATTTTAACTTTTATGTATAAACAAGCTTAACTGTTGAGGGAGTGCACCATGCACTAGGTGCACATGAGACTTACAAACATTAGCATAGTTATTAAATTATAGATTTGTAGCCTTACTTTATGGGTCTTAATGTAACATCGTATATTAAATTTGATTATTAAAATAATTTTGAACTATGAATTGCATGTTAATGTGATATTTTTATTGGAGAGTCACAGGATTGGACATTTTATCATGAGTAGAAGTGGGCTGTAGAGTGAACATGTGTTGCCAAACAACGTGATGATTCAATTTGCATGTATCGTGGAAAGAGTATAAAATAATTTGATTGTGAATGTTTATTTACGATTTCTGAAATTGTACAACTTTTGTATTTCTTTTTAAATGTTAGGTAGGTTATTTTTAGCTTGTCCGACGTCAGATATTCATTTAGGAATGGACTGTCATTTAATATGGCTACAAGGTGAAACGACAACTTTTGTTAGAAAAACTTAAATTAACAAAATATATACTACGTCCGTCTCAACTCTTTCATTCATATTTTTATTATATCCTCTTCACAAAAAATAATAAAATTGGAAGAAAGAGTTGGGACGGAGGGAATAGTTGTTTTGTGTAGTTATTCAAATGAACTTAGTTATGGTAATTTATTAATCAATAGATTAAATTAATCAAACATCTTAATCTCTTATATTTATCAGTTTTTACAGATTATATGTGGCTACCTTCAAAGTTTTTAAATTTGAAAATTTATCACTTATACATTTAAATTTAAATTTTAATATTTCAATATAATATTTTTGCAGGATAAAAGTATCTTGCGAACCAAATATACCCTAAAAGTATTAATTAATCAGCTGCCGCTATAAATTTAAATTTTTTATTTAAATTTAAAATTTTAAAAATCATTCTTATCCCCGTGAACATGGCAACTGCCTATTAAATTTATTCGGAACTTTTTTCACAATCCCAAATTTTTTTTTCCAAGGTTACTCCTCGAGAAACAATATTCTGAGTACTCGACTCCCAATGATATTTTTCCCCAAATAACACAAAAATCATTCAATTGAAAACCTCCAATATTAAACGATAATCATAGAGAATTTTTCAATTCGAAATGAAGAATTGGTTGAGCATTTGGCCATAGAAGAATTTAACCGTTCATCGTTAAGAATCGTATCTCTTATTTCTGCCGCGCTCCAAAGCACAAGTTGTGGATCTCAATTGGGGATTCCTGAGTTTGTGGATATCAATTTCAAAATTACAATCACGTGAGTTTGTGAATTTAGTTTTGATTTCAACATTTGTTAGTTTGTGAATTTTAGTTTTGATTTCAACATTTGTTAGTTTGTTGATTTTAGTTTCAAAATTCTGATTTGATTTCAAAATTCTGGGTCCGGGCACTTCATGATTTAATGTTGTGGCTTTTGTTGTCACTGATTCTCTTTTATTGTGCGCTTTATTAGTCCATTGAGATTGATTTGGTCTCATTACTGATTTCATATACTATTTCTCACCATAAATTTTATGAGGACCTTTTTTTTTTGTCACAACATATTTATCTGTGTTATTGTCTGTTCCCAACTTCGTTCCAATACCCACTCCGAGTTTTTGTTACAGTTTTCTCTCCTTACAATGCCCGGCCGGTGACATGCATCATGTAATTAATTTTGACGAATTTTTTAAATTAATTAATTACTATAATTGTTGTTTTTGTTGTAATCGAAATAAAGTGATAAGCGTAAATAGAGATAGTAAAATATGAACTGCCGTAAAGTGTTTACAGAGATATCAAAGCATATGGAATACAAGGGTATAGAATACATTAAATAGAAGTACACTAACCCTAACTCTAAGTCCATGGGCCTAAAGTCCATTGGACCATATCTAATATTATGTCCACATATAATATAATATATTATACTGAATATATTATAACACTCCCACTTGGACATAATAACAAAGACATGGAAGAATACAAGAGTTACCCAGAGGAGTATTATCAATGATCTTCAGGATCCAATCTTCAGGATTGTTTTGGATTAGATACTCTCCCTGAAGATAACAATCTTCCAAGTCGATGCATCCCGATTCCGTGTACGTACTTTTCAAAAGTTGAAGTGGGAAGGGATTTAGTGAACAAATCAGCTAGATTGTCATTTGAGCGTACTTGTTTTATCATGATCTCGCCACTCTTCTGGAGTTCGTGAGGATAAAAGAATTTTGGGGAAATATGTTTCGTCAAGTTCCCTTTGACATAGCCATTGCTCATTTGTGCAATACATGCAGCATTATCTTCATAGATAATTGAGGGGCTTAAGTCAACAGAAGGGATACCACACGAATCGTGAATGTGTGTTATCAGGGATTTCAACCAAACACATTCTCGTCCAGTTTTGTACAGAGCTATGATCTCTGAGTGGTTTTGATGATGTGGTCACCAAAGTTTGTTTGACAGATCTCCATGAAATGGTTGTACCACCACAGAGGAAGACATATCCCGTTTACGATTTCGCATTGTGGGGATCAGATAGATAACCAGCATCAGCATAACCTACAAGTGTTTTGTCTTGGTTTCTTTGATAGAACAGACCAAGATCTTGTGAACCTTGAAAATATCGTAAAATATGTTTCACACCATTCCAATGTCTCCTCGTAGGGAAAGCACTGAACCTTGCAAGTAAGTTCACTACAAAGGCAATATCGGGCCTTGTGCAGTTTGCAAGATAGAGCAGTGCGCCAATTGCACTTAGATAGAGAACTTCAGGTCCCAATAGCTCTTCGGTATCTTCTTTAGGTCTAAATGAGTCCTTTTCCATATCGAGGGAACGGACAACCATTGGAGTGCTTAGTGGATGAGATTTATTCGTGTGGAATCTCTCCAACACTTTCTTTAGGTAGGCTGATTGGTGTATCAGTATTCCTTCAGGGAAATGCTCGATCTGCAGGCCGAGACAGAACTTGGTTTTACCCAAAGTTTTCATTTCAAATTCAGTTTTTAAGATTGAACTTGCTTCTTCAATCTCTTTCCTTATTCCAATAATGTTTAGATCATCAACGTACACCGAGATGATGCAAAAACCATTAACGGATTTCTTAATGAATACACAAGGAAAATCCTCATTATTTACGTATTCCTTCTTCAGGAGGAATTCACTTAGTTGATTATACCACATACGACCTGACTGTTTTAAGCCATATAACGAGCGTTGCAATTTAATGCTGAACATACTACGATGTTCGTTATTCCTTTTCTGGGAATATTTAATCCATCAGGGATTTTCATATAGATATCAGAATCTAATGATCCGTATAAATATGCGGTGACTACGTCCATTAACTGCATTTCTAAGTTTAGTTTAACAGCCAGGGATATTAAGAAGTGGAATGTTATTTCATCCATAACAGGAGAATAGGTTTGATCGAAATCAATACCGGGTCTCTGCGAAAACCCTTGAGCCACTAACCTCGCTTTGTATCTCACAATTTCATTGTTCTCGTTTTGCTTTCGTACAAATACCCTCTTGTATCCAACAGGGACAACATTTTTCGGGGTACGAACGATGGAACTGAAAACTTTTCATTTATTCACCGAGTCTAGCTCTACCTTTATTGCAGCTTCCCATTTCACCCAATCAGAGCGCTTCCGGCACTCGGATATAGATTTGGGTTCAGGATCATGATCATTATTTGAAATGGTGAAGGCAATTGAGGCTGCAAATGTGTTATCGACAACAGTTGTGTTTCTATTATAAGTTTCTCTCGTATTTATGAAGTTTTTTGAAACTTCGATATTTACATCGACCAAATCCTCTTTATTTCCCAAAGAGTACCGGTCTGATGATTCTGCAATCCTAGAGTCATTGTTTGCTTGTGCACGTGCATTTTGACTAGGATTTTCATCTTCAGGACGAATCTCTTCAGGAGATTTTAGGGGTGACATAGTGTGTTTGCTAGCTTTACACTTACGTGAACTTGGTTCGCTTATGTTAATGCTTCCTTTACGCTTCTGGCGCATGGGGGGATTAACGTTTGTCTTCAAAGGGAGTTGTACCCTTTGAGGCGCATTTACTGCAGGTATATGCGACTTAGTCACACCATTATGATCGGTGAACGCATCTGGCAAATTTATTATCTTTTGAACTTCAAGTTCAGTTTGATTTGTGCGTGGGTCTAAGAACTGAAGATCTTTTACGTTCCAAGTAATTTCACAGCATTTATTAAGTGTGGTATTTTTATGTCCCCCTAATACCGGAAATAGATCTTCATCGAATGTGCAGTCAGCGAATCGGGCCGTAAACTGATCCCCAGTTAAAGGCTCAAGGTATTTAAGTATGGTGGGAGATACAAAACCGATGTAAAAACCGAGTTTTCTTTGTAGGCCCATAGATGTTCGCTTAGGTGGTGGTATTGGAACATACACTGCACAACCGAATGTACGTAGATGGGAAATGTTAGGCTCATTTTCACGCACGAGTTGAATAGGGGAATATTCATGATATGCAGTTGGTCGGATTTGGATTAGTGATTATGCTATTCATGAAACATGTAAATTCGATTTTTGTAGTAGCGGTCTAGCGATTAATTTGAGACGTTTAATTAATAATTAGGCTAGACCATTTTGAGTATGAACATGAGGGACCGAATGCTCCACTTTGATTCCCAGTGCCATGCAAAAATCATCGAATGCCTTAGAGGTGAATTCACCGGCATTATCCATACGAATGGATTTAATAGGATCATCTGGGAATTGAGATCTCAACATAATAATATGTGCAATAAGCTTTGCAAAATCCGTATTGCGGGTGGATAGCATGGTGACATAAGTCCACCGAGTGGAGGCATCTATTAGGACCATAAAATACTGGAATGGTCCGGATGCTGGGTGTATCGGTCCACAAATATCTCCTTGAATCCGCTCAAGGAATTTAGGAGATTCAGTTCTTACTTTATTACTAGAAGGACGAATTATTAGTTTACCCATTGTGCAAGCATCACAAATGTATTAATTAACAGAAGGGATTCTGTTGTGTGATATGTTATGGCCAGATGAATTACATAAAATTCTACGCATCATGGTTTGTCCGGGATGTCTTAACCGCTCATGCCATAGTTTGAAAGAATTTGGATCATTAAATTTTAGATTAAGGGCTATATGGAGATTTGAGGGTCTGATGTATGTGTAATACAAGCCAGACGAGAAAGAAGGAAGTTTTTCGAAGATGTGTTTTCGACAATCTAAATAGTGAGTCATTAACAGATATTTACTATTATCTCTAGTGTTCGTCTCAATGTGATAGCCATTCTCTCGAATGTCTTTAAAGCTGGGGAGGGTACGCTTTGATTGTGGAAATAATAAAGCATTTTCGATTATTAATTCGGTACCCATAGGGAGGATTATCGAGGCTCTTCCGGAGTCAACAATTTGTATATCGTCGTCGGAAATAGTAGTGACACTTCCTTTATTTTCAGTTAATGTTTGGAAAAATTAGATAGTATGTGTAGTAACACTATCTACTAAGCACAAAACATTAATCTCCATAAGCAAACAATTGTACGTTTCGATATGAGGAATGCAAAGTAGAGCCAAGATTACAGACGCTGATTGATCAGCCGCACAAGGGGTCACTTAGGTCCTACTTTATAAAAAATGTATTAAATTTTGTAGACAATAGTGATCGACAATTGGAATTTGACTGTAAAAATAAAGCATCGATAAGCATTCATAGAATCTAAAAAATGTATCATGCAACATAGTCAAATAAAAGCCAGTCAAACATGCTGGTCAACCAAAAAACAAATAGTAGCAAAAAGTCTAATAAAAAAAAGCAAGTAAATAGCAAGTTGGTGTCGATCACTCATTGTCTCCAAAAGCGTCTACAGTCATTGTATCACCCAAAAGGTAATCTTTCTCCATGTCAAATCCTGCTCCGGGCAGGTCGGTGTGGTGTGATTCACCTTGAGGAGCCTTCCCCTTTTTGTCTTTTAGCATACGTTGATATAGCTCCACTAGATGTTTTGGAGTATGACACGCGCGAGACCAATGGTCGTCACATCCACACTTGTGACAAAGTTGCTTATTCTGTGCACGTGAGCTCGATGGTTGATCTTGAGGTGCATTCTTTTCAGTCACACTATGTTGTGCATTGTTGCGACCTCGACCTCGTCCCTTACCACAGCCTCGACTTCGGGTCGATCCGCGGCCCCCACTCGCCTCATTTCCCTTTCCACGTTTACGGCCTCTAGAATTCTTCCGAGTAGCATGTGCTTCAGGCACATCTTGTGAGCCAACCGGTCTAGTATTGTGATTTTTCATCAATAATTGGTTGTGCTTTTCTGCGACTAGAAGTGCAGAAATGAGCTCGGAGTGAGATTGATATTCTTTGGCCCTGTACTGCTGCTGGAGTACAAGATTACTTGTGTGGAAAGTAGAAAGAGTTTTTTCAATTAGCTGTTCATCAGTTATTGTTTCTTTACACAGCTTAAGCTGAGAAACAATGCGATGTAGGGCAGAGTTGTACTCCGTTACAGATTTGAAATCTTGGAAACGAAATGTTATCCATTCATATCTGGCTTCGGGGAGGATCACATCGTGTTGATAACATGTTGTAATCGAAATAAAGCGATAAGCGTAAATAGAGAACACAGGATTTGATTACCCAGTTCGTCACAACGTGACTACGTCTGGGGGCGACCAAGCCAGGAGATAGTAAAATATGAACTGCCGTAAAGTGTTTACAGAGATATCAAAGCATATGGAATACAAGGGTATAAAATACATTAAATAGAAGTACCCTAACCCTAACTCTAAGTCCATGGGCATAAAGCCCATTGGACCATATCTAATATTATGTCCACATATAATATAATATATTATACTGAATATATTATAACAGTTTTTACTGATCCTACGTAATTTTGTCTACCTCCAAAGTTCTTAAATTTGAAATTCGGAAATCTATCACTTATACATTTAAATTTAAATTAATATTTTAATTTAATATTTTAGTAAAAATATTAATCCATCAACTGCCTATTAACTGCTATTAATTTAAAACTTTTAAAAACTTCTTCAACATCAAGCTTTTCCCCACAATCCCCACCAATAGTTTAAAGGATAAAGCTATGTGTACAGAATCTGGATATCTAGAAATGGTAATTTGGTAATTAATTCAAAGTTAATTTAATTAAAAGTCTATTATACCCTTAATTATCTCCATGAAATTTTTGGTTGATTTCAAATTCAAATTTGAATTTGAATTTCAAATTAAAGTAGTTTCTCTCTCATAAATACATCTTTCAATAATTAATTATTAATTAATCTTTAATTTGTATAACTAATCTACCATTAGTTTTTTTTTTTTTCATTTTTTCGTTCGAATTTTTTTTATATCTTCATCTCTATTTTTTCTCCATCTTCTTTCCATATTCTCCATTGTTAACCTAAAAAAATCCTAACTATGGATCATAAACGGCTGTCGTCATTAGAATTAATTAATAGGAGTCGGTCGGTTGGCTATTAATTAGGATCCACTATTAGCATAGTATATTAGTGGATCATGAAGATTTAATTCACGAAGAGTGTGTATATATACAAATATATAAAGTTGTTAAGAGTTGTTTATAAAAAAAAAAAAATTTAGATTAGTGGAGCATGAAGGTTTTTATTCACGAAGAGAGTGTATGTATATTTAATATTTTTTTCTATTTTATTTTATAACATGATATAAAATAGATTTTCTTTGTTTAAAAAGTATTATTAATAACAAAGATTATTTTAATAGTTACTAAAAAACTAGTACCACTAATTTTTTTTATTAAAAATATCGAAATAACAAAGATTGCATTAAAATATTAATAAATGTAAGTTGAAATTCTGTCTATATCGTTGTAATATCTTTGTAATATATCTTAAGAGTAATGATAGTGATGATTTATAAATGATATTTATAGTGTTTCACTATATGAAGATTAGCAATTTTATTAAAATGAACACTAGTATCATAATCAATAGTTCACTAGCACTTTATAATACTAATGTTGTTACTACTTAATGAAGAAATTAAGTCTATATCTTTGTAATATATCTTAAGAATTATAATAATAATGAATTATAAATGATATTTATAGTGTTTAAGTGTTTCACAATATGAAAATTAGCAATTCTATTAGAATGAACACTAGTACCAATATCAATAATTCACTAGCACTTTATAGTACTAATGTTGTTACTTCTTACATGTAAGTTGAAATTAGGTCTATATCTTTGCAATATATCTTAAGAATAATAATAATGATGATTTATAAATGATATTTATAGTGTTTAAGTGTTTCACAATATGAAAGTTATCAATTCTAATAGAATGAACACTAGTACCACTATCAATAGTTCACTAGCACTTTATAGTCACTAGTACAAAAAAACGCTTGGAGAGCTCACAATTTTCCGCTTAGAAAGCGGTTAATTGAGCTCTCCAAGCGAAAGCTATGCAAATTGGTATTAGCCTAGAAAGCGGTTCAAAAACCGCTCTGAAAGCGGTTTATAACCGCTCTCTAAAATTATTTTTTTTTGCAATAATTTAAATCAGATATGGTTTAAGGCAAGGACGTGGCCTTTTTTCCACCATACCACAACTCAAGAATTCAAACCACCATTTTCATTAATCTGACAACCACCACTTCACATATATGCAACAAAGCAACAGCACACTTCCTTAATTTAATGGCTGAAATGAAGCCATGCACGCCTATTTCTACCGCCGGAAGTCAAGACCAAGTCGCCAAGCACAGCAGCACCTCGTCAAAGAAGAGGCCCACATGCCGGAAAGGAAATCAGCCGCTGGGAAAATTCAAGCCACAACCCATCTCTGTTTGCGCAATAATCCTCACGCCGGAGACACGCTGCCGTCGACTGAGAAGAAGATCTGCCCAATTCGAAGCCATCTCTGCCGGAAACCATGGAAATCAAGCCGCCCCCAACTCCAGACGAACAGCGGCGGCGGCCATCCTCGACAAACAGCGGCGGCGGCCTTTCTCAACGAACAGGGGCGGCGGCGTCCTTCCTCGACGAACAGCGGCAGCGGCCTTCCTCGACGAACAGCGGCGGCGGCCTTCAGCATATATGAGAAGGAAGGTTTTTTTTTTTTTTGGGATGAAAGAATATGAGAAGGAAGGGTTTTTTGTTTTGGGATGAAAGAATACGAATGAAGGGTTAGGTTGAAAAAGAACTCCAATATGGCTTCATAGTAGTCTTCAACCGCTGAAAGCCCAAAGCGGTTCATTACCGCTTTAATGTATAGCGTTTTCCCACCCCTTTCAATCTTTAATATATTTTTTATTTTTTTTAATATTTTTTTTGTTAAAGCGGTTTTTAACCGCTATATATGTAAGCATATTATAAATTTTTTTTTCTGTTCTACTTAGAAGCTCATTTGCCAATGAGCTTTCTAAGAGATATCTTAGAGAGCTCATTGGCAAATGAGCTCTCTAAGTAGAGCTATGCAAGTTCTTATTTGTAGTAGTGAGTACTAATGTTGTTACTTCTTAAATGTAAATTGAAATTAGGTCTATATCTTTGTAATATATCTCAAGAATAATAATAATGATGATTTATAAATGATATTTATAGTGTTTAAGTGTTTCACAATATGAAGATTAGCATTTCAATTAGAATAATTGATTGATCCTATTCTTGATTTCCGGAAGTCTTCAAATCTTGGCTTGATTATCAATCAAGTTTGTCCGTTTGATTGATTGCCTGGAAATCATGTAGCCATTTGCTTGATTCTTGTTCCCTTGACTTGATTTACTTCAGCTCGGACAAATCCTCTGAGCAGCAGTTAAGACGACCTCAGCTGGTCTGGGAGGTCCTCAGCTGATATGGGAAGACCTCAGCTGATGTTGTGAACCTCAGTTGATATTGACAAGTTCAGCTGATCTGAGTGGTCCTCAGCTGGTCTGGGTGATCTTCAGCTATATGGTCCTCGTCTGACTGCACACGACTCTTCAGCTGGGTTCTTCCTCTTTCTTAATTTCAGCTTTATCTTCTATTGTGTCAGTTGCCTTGGTCTTCTTTCTTCAGGAATTGGCTAAGTCTTCAACAACCCCACGGAGGAAAACTTCAAAATTGCTAGAGATTCACGGGTAACAATCTTTCATTCCCACAGATGGTGCCAATTGTTTGTTCCTAAATTATGTGGATTAATTATGTTTGATTATAGGAACGAGATAAAAATAAATGGGACCTAGATTTGTCTAGTCTTGTATTACAAGGACTAGAACTTTAATGAGAGTGGTCTTGTTTTGATAAAAAGCAAATTAATGCTATTACAAAAAGTGATTCATTGTTTTTTTGTCTATTGAGAATAATATCTTTTATTCATTGTACTTGGAACTATTTATAGGCGTTTCTTTGAACTATCGTGGGGACATGTGTCCCACTGTCCCGTTTGTAACTCACGTTTAGTTGTGGCACTATATCGTGGATATGGTGAAATCTTTTTAATTAACGGTCTTATCACATGATCTCCATTATACGTGCCCTCTTTCCTTGTTGAACGGGTCTTCTATACTCAAAAGGTACTCCTCAGTAAAGTAGTCTGAGTAGTGGATACTTGATCCTTAGTGGTGATGACTCAGGTCATCTAGTTATGACACATTCCAGCCTGAGTCTTCAGGTATCCTGAGTTCACTGATCAACATGTTTAAATTGAAGATACTTCAAGCGGTCTGTCCCTGTCATCCCTTTTACTGAGCCCTTAGGCCAACTGTCCTCTTAAAGTACAAGGTTGGCATGAGGTCACTTGTTCCTTAGTAGGGGCGCCTCAGGCCACTTGATCTTATCGCACGTAATCCTGACTCTTAAGATAGTCTCAGCCCCCATTGGGTAGCCTGGACTTTCCTTATTCCATCTTGGACCGGGTTCTGATTGGCTTATCACGAATTGGACCGAACTCTTTTCTTCAGGCATATTTATGTCACAATAATTTCTTCTCAAAATTAATTCCTACAAAACCCAAAATTACAATAAAAAAAAAAAATTGAAGTAGAAATTATTCAATAAATCACATATAAGTAGAAAATTACACAATTCTAATATATTTAAGTACTCCCTCTGTCCCGCAGGAATTTGCACACTTTTTTTATTTGGACGTCCCACACAAATTTGCACACTACTTAAAAAAGAAAACATTGATTTACGTGCACACTCACAAACCTTTACACATATTTACCCATATACCACTACTTTATATATATAACTAGTTTTTCTTAAAAATGTGTCGTCCCGTAGGGTGCAAATTCCTACGGAACGGAGGGAATACAATAAGTTACACCCTATGAATCAAAATTGCGCATAAATTTCTACTCATCACATGTCCTTTCCATTTTTCCCTTTTCAGATTGAGAGCAGTTTTCTTGCTTTAAATTTTTATTTAAAGGTTTACTTTTATTTTCGTCTTTATTTATATTTTTAGTCAAGTGTAAAATTAATAGTGCTCAAATCTTATTGAGTTTTAAATAAACATAAATTATTATATGAAATATTTCATGTATGAAATAACTCATATACAAAAATTCGCGGATCCTGACCGGAATGGATTGAATCTGGATAATTTTTCCTAAAATCTCGCGCTAGATAAACTTCAAAATTTTTGGTCTCAATTTCTATTACTATATGAGCAAATTAATGCTATTGTAAGACAAAATGTGTGTTAGTATCAAACTAATTATTTTTTTACATATATTTATTTATTTTGGAAGAAATAGTTATTTTTTTATATAGCAACACATATAAAATAGTATAAAAAATATGTTACCACATGAAACAATATACTTAGATTTAAAGGGATGATAATTAAATTAAGAAACGCATATATGTTCTTATAATAACACATTTTATCCTTACTAATAACACGTATTTGCTCATATAGTAACACAAATTGAGAGCAAAATATGTATTATTATTAGAATAAATATGTGTACTATCATATTAAATGTTGTTCTTTTTCTATATATTCATTTATTTTTATAAAAATAAATAATTTTCATATAGTATATAGGCAAAATGTGTGTAAATATAAGAACAAATATTAGTTTTTATTTTTATTTTTATAGAAATAATTATTTTTTTCATATAATGACACATGTAAAGTAGTGAAAAGTTTGTTACTACATGGAACAATATAACTAGATTTAAAGGAATGATGAATAAATTAATAAACACATGTTTATTCTTATAAAATTACATTTTATCCTTACAATGACACACATTTTTTTTATATAGTAACACAAACTAAGAACAAATATGTGTTATTGCTAGAGGAAATGTATTATCGTAAGAGTAAATGTGTGTTACGTACGTACAAATATTTATTTTTTTCTTAGAAAAAAATATGTTGTCCTTGTAGTAATATATGTAAGGCATTATAAAATTTGTTACTACATTAACAACATATTATCAACATAAATCAATAAACAGAATAAAAAATCACGTATTTGTAACAAACATATTGCCTATCAGTAATATATATTTGTCTATATAGTAACACAATTTTGGAATAAATTCTTTAAAATAAGGTCTGTGCGAATTTTTCTTGAAAATCCAACTTGACCCGCTTACGATCCACAAATTTAAATTTGAATCTACTATTAACTCGCAAATATTTTGTATTTATAGTATTTTAAGTATAATTTACAAGAGAGTGTCTTTTAAATAAATTAAATTTTATATTTAAAAGCTTTCTCAGTATATTTTACACCTAACATTAATTTTCTTATTCACGCCCTAAAGTTTATTTTTTATTAGTAAAAATATTTCTATTAAAAATTTTGAACTTTAATTAAATTAACTGTGAAATTACAAATTTTATTTATGAAAATTTGGAGCGTGACACGTTACCACCCACGGCTTTAGGTCTGCTTGCTTTTCAACTCTTACATATACTTTAGTTGTATAATATGAAAGTTTTTGTATACTTTTGCTTTGAATATAAATATGAGCTTCAACTTACCTAAAGTTAATATAGATAAAATCATTAATTGTTTTAAGTTAAAGGTAAACATCAATTGTTTAGAACGATTTCGATAAAATCGAAATTCCCGAAATTGGTTTGAAAGCTGCGTACAAGTATTGCAAAGATAAATCGAAAATGAACTGGTGATAGTTTTATATTTTAATAAAGTATAAGAGTGTGAATAAATTAAATTATGGAATATTGATATTAGTATCAGTTGATTATATCTTTATACTTAAATTTTAAGTTCGAGCTCAAACTCAAGTTTAACTTAAGCTAAACGAAGAACCGAGCTCAAGTTTGAGCTCATTCTTCTTGATGAACAGAATCTTACCGAGTTTGATGAGTTTAACAGGACGAGACGAGTTGACACTACCTCTAGCTCGCTTAGCTCATATAACAACTCTAAATGGGTGGAAAAGGGGCTAGTACAAGTTATCTAAGAAGACATCTTGACACATGGATGCATCAAAGAAGCAGTCCACCATTCCATTTAAATCTCATCTTCTATCGATAATCCATTTTTGAAGTGCTAGACATTCTAATGAAGAAATGAGGGAGATCATTGTTGCATGAGTATGCTTTCAGCATTACCTAGGATGAATTTGGATATGGGTAAACTTGAATTGATTCTTAATCAATTAAGGGTATGTTTGGTTTAAAAGATAAAATTATCTATATTGCTAAAACGTGGATTATTATTGCACAAGTATGCTTTCAGCATTACCGAAGATGAAGTTTGGACGTGGGTAAACATGAATTGATTTTTTATCAATTAACATTTTGGCAAGATAGATAATTTTATTTTTTAAACCAAACATACCCTAATTAAAAATACTAACACCCTTAAGAGAAATGATCAAATTGTATGGATAAAAATATCAATCAAGTAGTTATCAATCCAGAAATAGGCTTAGGAAGAATTTTGTAGAATAGTACTGAATGTGTCTGTTGCAAATAAGAAAAAAGATATAAATAATTAAGAATGCGGTAAGTAGATACAGGGGGTGTCCCAAACTACTATCAAGAAGAATTCATGATCAAAGAATTTAAATAAATAATTAAACTATCTATCAACCTAGATATGACACTAATAATAATAATTACGTAGAGCTAGCAAATAAAATGCAAGTAAAAGATTACTAACTTTAGCTTTCGTTTGAAAGTGTAGAGTTGAGAATATACTTCAAATATGACTAGACATTTCTTTATTCGTTGGTAGTTCAACAAATATCATATGTATTACGATTCACTTATAAAGAGTCACCATTTAATAATATAATTACTTCATAGACAAAATAACTACATTGTTTCCTATTATTTTTCAATCAGATTGATTATCTCCAGAGAAATCACTTGAGTCCTCAAGATTAATTAATTTTCCTAGGGTGATGAATTAACTATTCCATTCAATATGGTTATTAAGCCTAATTAATTCTATCACTATCATAGACAATATAGTTCATGGTTGTTTAATCTAAAATACCTAGACTCCTCGTGGGACATCTAAGCCATGATTTGATTTAAAATCACATACTCACTTAACTTAACATATGGTATTTAACCCAACTAATGGACGCAAGAATGAAATAAATACACATAATCAAACTCTAAGATTATTTCATGCAATTCTTACTCTACAAAATACACCCTTGAAAAATAGAATAAAACTAAAATCCAAAAGACATGTGAACTGCCCTATCCTGATCCTTGAATAGGGTTTCCCTAGCTTCACATTTTTGCACTATTACAAGTTTAGTTCATGACTAGAAAAGATAGCATATCACAGATTTGAAAAAAGCATCTTAGAAAATAGCATAACGAAAGATATTAAAATTATTAGAACAAATATCACCTGAATAGGATAAACGCATAAAATTAACAATATGAAATCTTCAATAATAAGTACAAAAGTTCTCTAAAAAAACAAGTAATGATGCCCGCAAACCTTTAAAAAAAATCAAGTATTTCGTGTGTGTGGGAGGTTTTTTTCCGGTCTAGAATAAGAATCTCCAATCTATTGATGAATTATTTTTTCAATAATGCTCCTCTAGTCTTTATGGATTTTAATTTTGACATTCATTTTGTCGGTGGTACTAGCATAAATGTCAAACCTTACAATTTCAGTGGTCTGTCAAACCTCAAGTGCCACTTAGTCAGTCTTGTCTGAAATTCCGGAACTAACTCTTCATTGATCATCATCCTAATTGAGCTTTGAAACAGTCGGTTGATTTTATCATTAATGTAACTTCAATCCTGGCTTCGATAGTTCTCCCTCAACTATATACCTTTAAATAAAAAAACTCAAGTCCTAACCTGAATTGTAACATAAGCTATTACAATCCTGAATGTGCATGCTTTCAGGCCGGTCATCTTTTCAAGAATTTTGGATTTAATTTAAAAAAAAAAGCATTGTCCCAATAATACCCTTTAATAAAACAACTCATGTTCTTCAAAATGATTCATGTATGAATTATTTTCACTCTATATTTTGCTAATAATAAGAACGATCTAACCTTTGAATGGTTCCTCCTAAATAATTCTCTCAATTTAATCAAGGATCATGGTTATCTCAGTCTTATCTATAATTTTGCCTTTGGGGCGTTGATAAGTAGTACGATCAAATTAGTTTGAGTTATTTCTTAAATTTAATAAGACCCCTAACTAGTGTATTCAAATGAACAAACCAAACATTTAAAACTTATTTCAAATGACACATTAACACATAAAAAAAAAGAGGTATGAAAGCAAGATGTTTGAATCATATATATATATATGTTAAGACTTCGTTATTCCAAAGGTATTCTGCCCTATTTACTACTATGATTCCACGAATATAATCTAACGAGAAGTAATTAAGAAAATGTGAGAATTATGTGGACTTATAATAACATAAGGAGAAAAAAAATGTGTGATTATAGAAAATTGTCATACAATAATAATCTCTGTCTCGATAGAAGCTTTAATAACTTTTGGACTCATAGATTAATGAGTAAATAAAATAGTATGTGTAGTATAATAATAATAATAATAAAATATTGAGTACAATACACTTGATATGATATAGAGAAAAGAAATTCATTATATAATAGTAAAGTTAATGACATTTGGTGTAAATAATACTGAAGCGCAGAGATAACTAGTACGTAATAATTTATCAAAAACAGAATGAGAAGTTTGTATTGAAACAAAAGAGTAGATTTTATATAAAAATTGATAGACTTATCATGAAACTGATTTAAATTATTAAATATTTAATAAGTATATCAAAAAATTTATCAGGAGTACAAAAAATTTGAGTGAAAAAATAAAAAATAATTAAAATATAATGTCATTAACCCAATTTTTGATAGTTCTAATAAGATTTTTGATATTTTTAATAAAATATTTAATATTTTAAAATAATTTTATGATAAATTTATCATGAATAATTTTTATGCAAAACTTTGCCCAAGCTAAAATAGAAAAATGTAAGGTTCTAATATGGCAGTGAAAGTATTTCTTTCATGGCCCATGATTTTCCCTTGCTTTAGTAGTCTTTCATGTTAAATTTTTTATATTATTATTATTTTCTGTGTTCGTTTCAAAAATTAATTAATTCGGGTGACTCATAACCCGCTGTCCACTATGAGGAACTCATTTCAAGCCTCAGGAATTGATTGCATTCTTTGGATTTTGAACATGAACTCAAGAATTGATTGCACTTTTTGGATTTAATTTGAACATGGACCTAGAAAGTAGCATACTTATAAATTTCAAGAGTAAGTATCCTGTGCACCAGTTACACGATGCAACTCTAGTTCATTTTTTAAAAGTTAAACAGTTTATTACTGAAAAGTTAAACTATGAAAAATACACTTTTCAGTAATAAACTGTTTAACTTTTAAGTTATAAACTGTTTAACTTTTTAAAAATGAACTAGAGTTGCACCGTGTAACTGGTGCATACAAGACTAATCCTAAATTTCAAACCCTCAACACTAGGTCAACTCTTGTGAATTAAAATTCTTATATTATTGATTTTAGTTTTGTTTTTTCATTTATTTTCGGTTTGTTTTGTTTTGTGTTCTTTTTATTTTCATGAGAAGTTGTGTTGGATTCTTTCGTAACAGTTGTGTTGCCCCTTGTATGAATGTGGTAATCAGCTGCTCTATTATTGATTTACGTACGGAAGCTATGTGTGGTTCATCTCAGACTTTTCTGCGACTGAAATATTGCTACAAGTCGTTTTTAGGAAAAAGTGGGCTTCTGCCGCCTTCTTCAATCATCTTCTTCTCCTCCCAATTTGTCAATAGATCATATTTGTATCTACATTATGTTTCATCATTTGATTTTGCTTCCAAAGAGAAACACGATTTTTACTTTCTCCAATTACATATATTTCAAGGGTGCCCGGACGTGAGTGCCCGGCGATACGAGGTATTAGTGATTTGTTTTTTGAATATTACTAAATTGTTTTTTGGGTATTGTTAATTATTCTTCAGGTATTACTTCGAATATTACTAAATTAGTTATTTGGGTATTGTTAATTATTCTTCAAATATTACTTAAATTTGAGAGAGTTTTATGCTATGACTACTTTATTTTTTAAACATTCTAGTTCTTTTCAACATCACCACATCAAAATGTATCTATTTTAAAGGTTAAAACTAAATATGTGGATTAAAAATGAAGTGAGTAGTATATTTATTTTCATAAAAATATCAATTTTTTTAAAATTATGCTCCAAAAGTACCACAAATATTTGTGGGACGGATATAGTATATAATACAAAAAAAAAATGTAATTCGATAAAATTTTGTAAATCAAATATATGTTATTCATGATTTCCGTTATCCAAAATTTAAGTATAATTAATTTAATACAATTAGGTGAGAGAATATCAATTAAAATTTCATTTATTACATACGTAAGTTATAATAGTAAATTTAATATAAAAATGAGTATAACATTGTCAATTTAACTTATATAATATAATAAAATCTAATTAAGATAATATATTTAATACTTAACAAGTAGACTTGGCTCAGCGCAATCAATAAATCTGTTAATCGGATTTGAATTTTCTACTTGAAGAATTTGACATACAGATTTGATCGAATCTTTTTTTAATAAACGAGTACGAATTTGATACTGCATTATCATACTTTTAAAAAAATTCTGTGCATCATAGGTAATTACTTACTTAAAGCCGTCCTCAGAAATCATAACAAATGAAAGGGAGCTTTCTATGAGTGAAATTTGTTCTCCTGTGAAATTAACCTCATTATGGGTGTGTTTTGAATCTCTAATAAATAGTGTAGAATTACTTTTTTTTTTTTGAAAAATTGAGTCTTATCAACTTAATAAAATAAGTGATTCTACACTTATTCATTAGAGATAAAACCACACTTTTTAAAATAATAAGTGATTCTACTATCTTTTCAGAGATTGAAAACACACACTATACCTTATTCTATAATTGCATAACGTTTATTCTTTAATACTTTTTCTATTCTGTGAATATCTTCACACTTTTTATTTCACTTCGTCTCAATTCTGTATTCACACCATTAATATAATATTTAATATTATATTCCCTTTATATACTAAAAAAGTACAAGTTATTTTGATTTATTGAAAAAATTGTTTTTAACATGTGTGTCAAATGCAAATACGAAGATAGATCCCAAATGAAGGGAGCTAGTATCATGCCCCTTCAACATCTTGATTTTTTTACATTATTTGTCCATCATAAAGAAAATTATATGTATACATTTTTATATAAAATATATTACTTACGACAATAGTTAATATTAATGTAATAAGTAAGTATATTTTATATAAAAAATAATAAAGATAATAAGATGACCATTTTTGTGACAAACAAATAATATGGAGTCGGATCCCCTCCATTTAATATTTCCCCAATTTCCTCCATTCACCGTAAATGTTATCATTATCATGGGTATGTATGCACAATTAAAATAATTAATAAATATATACATTTATGAAATCCATAATAATATGTGACATTTACACTGAATTGAGGAAATGGAGGGGATTCAAATCGGACATTTTCTTAACTATTTCTCGTTAGATTATATTCGTGGAATTATAGTAGTAAATCGGATGATTTGGATCCCCTCCATTTAATATTTTCTCAATTTCCTCCATTCAGTATAAATGTCATAACCTATTATTATGGATTTCATAAATGTATATATTTACTAATTATTTTAATTATGCATACATACCCATGATAATGATGACATTTACGGTAGATGGAGGAATCAGGAAATTGAGGAAATACTAAATGGAGGGGATCCGACTCCGTAAACTTTCTACTCAATAGCGAGTCCTTGATAGAACCTAGAAAAATATACATATTTTTTTCTTGATGCAAAATGAAGAAAGGACATATTGATTCAATACTATGACAAGAAACACCACTAATTACATATGAAACAGAAATGTATTTACAACCATTAATCAATAAATTCAATATCTTCTTGCATCAATTAATACACAAACCACCAAACAAATATATCATATATATATATATATATAAAAAAAAAAAGAACTTTCCCTTGTTGCAGGATATTTAGCAAGACACCTAACACTAAAAAAACTCATGCAGGCAATCCAACAGCAAACACAAAAACAACTTTGACAAATGCAATGTATCACACAAACAAAACAAATTATGTCACCAACTTCGACAGCTATTTGTTACCATCATCCTTTGGTTCTGATGCTGTTGTTTTCGGGTTTTGAGATTTTCCGATTATTGCTTTTTTCGCCTTCACAAACGACTGCTTCACAATCTTAACGAATGATTGTTTCTTAACCGGAACGTCTTCTTTACGAACATCTTGGTATGTTTTAGTATCTTCAGTATCCTTGACGCATTCTTGATTTTGGACATCGGTGTTTTCGACTTCATTAACTTGCTTCTCTTCCTCCTTTTTTTCATCAGCTTGTGGAGTCTCCTCTATTTTTTCATCAACTTGTTTCACAGTTTCCTCTATTTTTTCATCAACTTTTTGCGTTGTTGCGTCTTCTCCTTTGTCCATCGTCTCATCTCCTTTATTTCCCTTATCACAAACCGGTTCAATGTCTCTGGAAGTAGCTTTTTCTGAAACTGGAACAGAATCTTTTGCATCCTCATTTGCCTTTTCTTCACATGGAACCAACTCTTCAGCTACCACACTTTTTTCTTCTGCCACTCCAGTTTCATTCTTTACAGGCTCCGAGCCTTTCTCCTCTGATAGCCCAGTAACCTCAACTGTATCTTTTGCATCTTCACATGGAACCGACTCTTCAGCTACGACACTTTTTACTTCTGGCACTCCAGTTTCATCCTTTCCAAGCTCCACGCCTTTCTCCCCTGACAGCGCGGTAACCTCAACTGTAGCTTTTGCATCTTCACATGGAACCAACTCTTCAGCTACAACACTTTTTACTTCTGGCACTCCAGTTTCATTATTTCCAAGCTCCACTCTTTTCTCTTCTGATAGCCCTGTAACCTCAATTGTATCATTTGTTCGTTCTGTTACATCATTCACTTCCTCTATTGGATTACAATCGACGTGCTTTTCTTCAACTTGGATTGTGGGAGCTTCAGATTTGGCTTCATCTGAACCTCCAATTGTATCCTTAACATCATCTGCAGGACTTACAACTTCAACCTTTACAGGCTCTGAAGATTCTGTCCCAATTTTTTCAGGAATTTTGTCCTCCACAACAGGAATAGGCACAGATGCTTCTTGTGGTGTACTCTCAGCTTCAGCAACTGTACCATCTTTGTCCTGAACCTGTTCCACCTCAGCAGGCGATGACTCAGGCACAACCACCACCTTTTCTGTTTCCTTCGGCTTCTCTTCTTTTGTGTCTTCATCCTGTTTTTCAGGTTCTGATTTGATGTCTTCTTTCTCAATAGTCGGTACAGCTACACCGCAGGTTGGTGGAGTATCTTTATCCACAATCGGTGAATCCTCAGTTTTCTTTTCATCAAGTGTTGGAGGGAGCTCAATGGGCTTATCGTCAACCTTTGCTTCAGTTGATTCAGCCAATTCAGCTGGTTGAGGAGGAAGCTCGACGGGCTTATCTTCAGGCTTTTGATCTGATTTCACATCTTCTTTCACAATAGCAGGTTCTGATTTGATGCCTTCTTTCTCAATAGTAGGACCATCTACAATGCAGGCTGTATCAGGTGCAAGAACTGTTTCGCGTTCGACTTCTGGAGTGCCTTTATCCACAATCGGAGAATCCTCAGTTTTCTTTTCATCGAGTGTTGGAGGCAGCTCAGCAGGCTTATCGTCCACCTTTGGTTCAGCCACCTCAGCTGGTGGAGGAAGCACGGCGGCCTTTTGTTCAACTGGTTCAGTTGTAGGTTCTTCATCAGCATTAGTATTCTTTAGATCATCATCTTGTATTACAGCTGCCTTTTCCTCCTCTACCTTTGCTTCAGCTGGTGGACATGATGGTTCTTCAGGCTCCTTTGGTGGAGGGCAAACTTTTTCTGCTTCCATTTTCTTCACCTCTTCTTTCTCAACTTCCTACAGCATACATATATATATATGATCATAATCCATCAAATTAAGACATTCAACGCAAGTTCATATATCCAAATCACCAAAAATTTCCCTTGCTTTCACTAAAACTACCAATTCTTGATTTCAAAACGTGCATACTCTCCCTGAAATTCCTTAAAAAAAAAAAAAAAAAACCCTGCCCAGATTTTATGAAGTAATTCCATGTCTACACACCACATATGATGTAACAAACACTAGGGAGGCCCATAAACTAAAAGTAATCAAGTGACACAAAAACCCCATTTCAGACATGATCAAAACTCAAGTGTAGGAGCAAAAGAAACAACACGATCCCCTACTTCCCACTTCAAATTAACCAAAATTACTTTGATCAAAATTTCAAAAGTGGCCCATAAAAACCCAACCAATAATAATCAATTCCTCCACAGAAAAAGCACCAACAATCAAGACTAGAAAAGCCCAAAACAGTATAAACAGAATCAAGAAAACATACCTCAGGGGGCGTGGATAGAACAGTCTCAGAAGCCATGAATGATGAACACAAGGTATTATTCAGCAATTAAAGAGAAAAATCAAAAGTACAAAACCAATAAAGAAAGGAATGATATGGTTGGAAACAACCACAAAAGAGGAGGCTCAAAGCAAACACACTCAAGAAAGTAGAAACCACACTCCTGATATACTTCACATGCCTGATGATCTGTCAACAAAGTGAGTGGAAATCCATGGGTATCTTTCCAAATAATTTTTTTTTTTTTCAAATTAAAAAATGAAAACGGAAAAATCCATAATAATCGAGCCCAGCCTATATTATCAGATATTTGAATAATGGGAAATTGGGAGTGGGCGCTGTCAATCGAAAAGTGACAAGCTTTATTATGGGACCATTTTTGTTTAACGGGTTAATATTATTTTTTTCGATCAACAGTTGTCTGATTTGTCGGTTGTGCACAAACCAGAAATTGGAGTATAGATGCTTTGGCTAATTTAATCATCTAATTTTGGTTAGAGACACCTTTCTGTGCTTATCGTTTTCGAATTAATGAATTCTTCCCACTAGCTTAGTATTGGATGACTATTGTGTAGCAGTTGTACGTCCAGATTAATATATAGGAAATAGTGGGCCCTGCAATGTGTTGGTTGTGTTTTATGGCAAAGTTTCGTACGTGAATAGTTCATAATAAATTTATTAATTATTTTTAAAATATCAAATATTTAATAAGCTATATCAAAAATCTCATCGGGTGTATCAAAGTTTGATGTCAATTAAATTTATATATTGACCTTAATTTTTTATACAATTGATGCATATTTTGATACACTTGACTAAATATTTGATACTTTAAAATAATTTCATGTTAAGCTTATCATGAATTATTTTCACACAATACCTATTCTTTTTTTATATTTTCAATCAAAAGTATGATTCATTTTGTGAGTGTTTGTTTTTGTTGGAAGGTGGATTGAACACATTCGAATGGGAAAATATGGATGAGATAAATCCTGTGAATAATAAATTTGTGTTTGGTTTGAGTTGATTAATTGTGATGTTGATAAAAGGATCTAAGCTTGAGGATTAGAGAATAACCAAAGTATAAACAAGCGGGAATGAGTAAGCTGCTCGCCAGGGTGCTCGCCCACATGCTCACCAGAGACCAGAGGTGTCGAAGTAGCAAGCCTACATGGCCAATCCCCAGTTGCTCGCCTCAATGCTCGCTGGACTGCTCGCCACTTGATCGCCCGAAGCTCCGAACATGACAAAGCAACAAGCCCATGAAGCCAAGACTAGGTTGCTCGCCTAGCTGGTCGCCTCCATGCTCGCCCTCAGCCTGGATGTGGCAAGGCAGCAAGCCAAGAGGATAAGCCTACGGTGCTCGCCCCCTTGCTCGCCGCAATGCTCTTCCCTTCCTCGAAGGAAAGAAGACACAAGATGTCTAAGGAACCTGTATGAAGGGTTCAGATCATTTAG
>JAPKLY010000086.1:195002-269823 GCA_026898435.1 Prunella vulgaris | reverse complement strand
GGGTAGAACATCCAGGGGGTGACAAGTGGAGGACACTTGTCACCACCAGAAGCCATGTGGCTTAAGTGGGCGCCACCTCACCCTTAAAAAGGGTATAAATATGTAAAAATATCTCATTTTGTAGGGATCTGATTTCCAAAATACAAGAGATACATTACACAATTTCTCTCTCTACATTTCAACTACTAAATCATATTATAAATCCAATTAATATCCTTTGATTATTGTTTGACTAGCCACATAAATCCTTCAATTATATAAATTGCTCAACATGTGATAGGGATGGATGAAATTTTATGTTAAATCAAAATTTTTTAGTGATGATAATGTAGTATTTTATTATTGCTAGTTAGTGGGATAATGATTGAATGATTATATATTGATTATATTTTTAGTAATATATAATAAACAAATTATAAATATAATATAAATAATTTAAAAAATAAATAAATTTGATAATGAATAATTTTTTTGATAATTTAAATTCATAATAAAAAATATATATATTATTTATATATATAATAACTAAATAAAAAATAGTTAAACAAGTCAATGTAAATCTTTAATAACAAATTGTAAATAATTACTATAGTAAATTACTTGTTATACTTCAAAATAAAAAATAGTGTTATTGTTGCACCATACAAAATATATTATCCAATAAACATAATCATTCTCAAATTTATATTTTTGCATTGGTCGTCTAAATAAAATATATATTTGATATGAAAGAGAGAATTAAATATAAATATATTTTTGATATGAAAGAGAAAATTGAATAAAAATATATATGTGATATAAAGTAAATTTTTTAAAATACATTTTTTAATAATAATATGTGTGACTTTTCAGTAGTATTTTGTGTAATTTTTAAAAAATGCACTTGAATTGCACGATGCACTTGGTGCACAAAGAGACTTACTCATTGAAAATACTAGGAAGAATAGATAATTTGAAGAGAGAGGTTATTAATGGTTTTAAGGAATTGTATCATGCCTCTTATTCAAATTTTACATGCTAGATTCAACTTTATTCTATGTTGCTCGGACTCGTTGCATATTCAAAAGTCCAATTCTCGAATATCTAAAATTAAGAATACGTAGACAAGATAAAAATGGATAAAGTGCGAAAATTTGTTAGAATAATTATTCAAAATTATATATATTTTTTGTGTATTTAACATCAATTGCGTGAATTGTTGAATAACATTAACAAAATAATAATACTTTCACAATTTAAATTCAACTTTGTTATCCTAAACTAAATAATTAAACATCAAACCTCAGTTACAATAAAAAAAAAAAAAAAAAACATGTGATAAGCTTTTCAATTTCATCAAGTGATTAAGCCATAATATAGGCCTCCAACTCTGGTTCAGTCTTCCAACTCCACGGAGGCATTATCCTTCAAAGTTGATCTATCAGCACCTACATTCAAAATCAAATCTTTAAATTAGTATCTACATAAAAATTTAAATTAAATTTAAAACAACTTAATTAAGTAAATTGGCGTACCTGAGTCCCAAAAATTTATTTTCCCTTCCTTATACTCGCTTTCATTACGTAACAAAAATCTTATATTATAGTGCATATATACGAGATCATCATCTCTACTTGGGGACAACTTATTCTTTTTAACATTTTGTATAAAAGAATATGTACTCCAGTTTCTTTCACAACAAGAAGAAGATGTCGGTTGATCAAGTAGTTTAAAGGCCAAACTTTTCAAGAGTGGTGTCGAAGAATCGTGATTTGCCCACAATGAAATTTGTTCTTCATGCATTCTTGCATCAATCACATGGGGTTGTTGAAATACTCCAACTTGGTATAAAATAATAATCCAAATTCAACATATACTTTTCTTAAATCCGTTGGATTTTGAAATAACTTCTTGAAGCACTTACCTCTATTCAAAGAAATTTTGTTGTCCTCATGCAATGAAATCTGTGGAATCCCATAATTTCCACCTTAAAGCCACTTTTCATTGTAGTACTTAGGAATTAAAGAGCGTGTCATACAATGCAATTGTGTGTTACTCTTGTTTCATCTACTCTTTAGAACTTGATTGATGGAATAAAAAATTCCAAAGAACCAGAAATCATGTCCCATTTTTCATGTTCAAATACAATATTTTTTCATATTTTCAATCATCATGTCTAGGGGTGGCAAATGGGCCGGGCTAGCCTGGCACTGGTCCAATGGGTTGTTCGTAGGCCGGCCCGGCCCGGTACTAATCGGGCCTTCATTTTAAAGGCCCAGCTTGACCCTATGTGGGCCACCGGGCCAAAATGGCCCATTTTCTTTTTTCTCAATTCAATTTTTATAAAGGTTTTTGGGCTGTTGGCGTAAGAATATAGCCCAACTGGTAAACTCGTTGGATTAATGGTCAAGTAGTTGTATACTCCAACATATCAAATGTGTCAGGATATATTTTGAATTGGTCAGCCCATGAACTATTAACCCAAATCAGCGTATAACAGCTTTAATATATATATATAAACGGACAGGGGAGGGCCAGTCAATATATCAGTGTCACTGCCGCTGCGTTGAAGGTCGAAGGATGCGTCGCGTGCGGCTGCTCGCTGAAGATGCATCGTCGACGTGCGGAGTGCCGCTGCGCTGAAGGTCAGAGGAGTTGCGTGCGGCTACTCGCTGAAGATGCGCCGCCGACGCGCGGGTTAGATGTGCGTCTGTGCGGCGCGACGCGGCACGGTGGGGCTGATGGCCGGCGCGGCACGGTGGGTTTAATGGCTGGCGCGGTAGCAGGCGTCAAACATGTGGTGTGGAAATTTGGAATTAGGGATTTTGTCTTTAGGTTTAGGGTATGTCAAGTTTTAGTAATGTGTATTGTTTTGGGTGGGTTTGCAATTGCAGATTGCATAATAATAATTTTAAAAAAAAAAGCAGGCCAGACCTTTTTTTGGCCTGAGCCCGATTGACCCGTTTCATTTCGAGCTGATATTTTTTAGGCCCAGTCTGACCTGGAAAACGAGCCAATTGGGTCGGCCCATCGGACCGGACTCATTTTGCCACCCCTAATCATGTCTGGATTGAACTAATATTTTACAAATTCACAAAATCTGCAAGTATTTAGACAAGTAGTATCGAACCTACAGGAGGTAAATCTAGGAATGAATTGTTTATTTATTGTTTGAAATTAAAGACAAATAAAATCCTAATTAGAAATTGAAAATTCAATGGGGAGTTGATTTTCCTAAACTCTAACAATCATGCAACAAAATAGATAAATAAATACATAAACACAACCTAAAGCTATGCAAGTGCAAGGATGAAAATGTATACTCCGAATATGATTCACTAGGCATCCCCTATTCACAGGTAGCTCAACAAACACGCTATGTATTCTAATTCACTTATATAGAGCCACAACTACTATATGCAAATATTTTCTAGACAAAATAACTACGTTGTTGTCTATCATCTCCCTATCAGGTTGAGTCCCTCCAAAGCCCTCATTTGAGTCCTCAAAATAAATTAAATCTCCTATGGTGGTGAATTAATTATTCCGTTCCAACATGGATACTAAGTCTAACTAATTCGTCTCTCACTATCATAGACAACATTGTTCAAGGCACTAATACTCATTTACATTTAGAGAGCTCTAATAAGATCTCTCTAAGAGAAAACTATCTAAGTAAACTTCCCACTTAGAGAGCTGTTAATAACAGCTCTCTAAGTGGCTTCGGACTTAGAGAGCTGTTATTAACAGATATCTAAGTAAACCTCCCACTTAGAGAGCTGTTAATAACAGCTCTCTAAGTGGCTTTGGACTTAGATAGCTGTCTCTTAGAGAGCTCTCTAAGTGTAAATCTGTATTAGTGAGGTCAGTAAATCTAAGTTAGACTCTTGGTCGGACTTCTAAGCACTTGTTTGATTCAAAATCCACATACTCACCCATACTTTTCTTGTGGTATTTAACCCACCAAATGGTCGTAGACATGAATTAAATACATACAATAAAGCTTAAAGAATATTGCATGCAATTTTTACTCAACAAGACGCAACCTTGAAATATAAATCACTGAATTAAAATTCACAACACATCTATTTTTCTACCCCAAATAGGGTTTCTCCTAATTCCACATATTCAAAGTAACAGGAAATTAGTTCATATAAAGAAAGCCTAACATAAATTAAATAAATCATCTCAAACAAGACCCTAATCTTAAATAAAGATAATAATAACTCAAAACAATTGAACATGAGTACGAAGGCATAAAAGAATTACTCCTACTCCTAATTAGTAATAAAAATTGAAAAAAGAAAATAAAAGAATAATTTCAAACTCTAACTCTAATTAATCAATAAAAATAAACCAAATCTACTGTTCTAAACTAAAGAGGAATAAAAATAAACCATAATCTCTAAAAATAATAAACTGTTATCTCTCTAAAGAATGAATTCCCTTTTATAATAAACGAACTGACACATTCTTTCTCAACAAATGGGCCTAATAAAGGTTTTGGGCCTATTCTCCTTAAAGTCTACCTGCCAGAAACAAATGTGATTGAATTATAGTCTATGTATTACTTTCATTCTGCTGATTGAAGTATGAATTCAATGAACAACTATCATTTATTAACACAACCTCCATCCCAACTCATTTTTTACACCTTAATTATTTGTCAATCACAAGTGGAATTGTATTTATATATTATATATTTATATGTATAGTATAGTATTTAGGACTTGAAGATTAACTTTATAAAGGTGTGCAAACTGATCTGGGACAGAGAGAGTACTTATTATCAATCTTCTGATACATGAAAACACAGTGTTGTAGTTTCATTATGGATTTATACTTGTACATTTGGGTTTTTGCATATGCTTTTACTTATTGTAGAGCTTCTGCAGAGAAATGAGAGAATACTTGATAAGTTGATCAAAGAAGTAGAAAGGGAAAGACAAGGTTTACAAATGCAAGAAAAAAGGGCTTAGTCTTATATACACCAGTTACACCGTGCAACTCAAGTTCATTTTTAAAAAATTATACAAAATACTAGTGAAAAGTTACACATGTTATTACTGAAAAATGTATCTTTAATGATGTAACTTTTCAGTAATAATTTGTGTAACTTTTCAGTAATAAATTTTGCAACTTTTTAAAATTGAACTTGAGTTGCATAGTGTAACTGGTACACAAGAGACCTATCCCCGAAAAAATTTGTTGTTGAGATAATGTCAAGCAAGGGCAGATGATATGTTAATTTTTATATAATAATTTGTCAAATCTAGAAATTATAATCACATATTGATCTCATAGTATTCCCAAAAAAAAATAAAAATGAGTGACTTGCATTCAAGTGTCAACATTGTATATTGGTTATGCTCTAGATGTATCAGATTATCTGGTTGTCTTATTTTTGGGTTTAATATCCCCAAACTTTTTATGTTTAGTGTTCTTGCTCATGGACTTGCTCCTGTAGTTTTTATTCTTCTTGATTCTGTTCACATGACATGATTCAAGAATTCAATGCGTGATTACTACTCCCTCCGTCCCAAAAGACATTGCGGTGTCTTTTGGGCACGCAATTTAAGAAAAAAGTATAAAAAATACATTTTTATGAATATTATATGTGTATTGTGAGAGTGGAGTTTAATAAATAGTTTTCACTTTTAGATATGCAAATTTTTTGTGGGACAGACAAAAATAGAAAGTATGCAATGTCTTTTGGGACGGAGGGAGTAACATCTTTGTGTTGCTTGCTCCAGCGGAATAATCCAAATACAAATTGTATGTACCAATTCTTAAATATTTATTTAATTTCAAGTGTATTTATTACGGGGAGTTGTTAAGGTGACGGTCAAAGATCTTATTAAAATCAGACATCAAATCGAAAAAAAGTGTATTCCCTCCATCCATAAAAATTGGATTACCTTGACAATTCACGGTTATTAAGAAGAGTTGATGTTGATGTGTAAAAGTGAGTGTATTAGTATAAAAAATATTTAATCATTAAAAATATACTTGATGTGATGTGTAAAAGTAAGTATATGTATATAAAAATGAAAATAATGATTGTAAGTTTTCCATTTTAGGTAAGTAACCATTTATTGTGGATGACCGTTTAAGACAACGTGGATCATTTATCGTGAACGGAGGGAGTATAAGGTTAAATCTCAACTTAAACGTGTATCTAAGGTTGTTAAAAGCACTTGCTTCAGTGCCTAAGTGCTAAAAGCGAAGTGTGATTACATGCTACCGCTTCACACTTCATCAAGCGAGGTGGTTTCAATCATGTGCATGCTTCATGCTACTTTTTGTGTTATTCTGTTGAGGAAGAAACAGTAAAATCGCTGCTTTAGTGAATAGAATTCTATTTATGTATTTTTTTTTTTTATAAAACAGATATCACTAATAATATCAATGTTTAATTGTGTGTACAATGATCAGGATTACATCTATATCATTAACTAACCTTAAAGCCCATTAAACCAATGACCCAATGAACTTAGCTAATTACTAATGTCCACTATATTATTTAATATTTTATAACAATGTCCACTTAATTTTTAAAGTCTTCAATAGAAATTAATTGTATTAGTTAATAAAAAAAAAAAGGATAAGTAACACTTTGTTTTTTGGATATAGCAATCATTATCTTAAGTTGATTACATTTATCATTTTTTATAATCTTCTCTTATGATATAACTAATAGTTTTTTTTTTTCAAAATTAAAACACTACACTAGTGATGTATCATGAAAAACTATCGCTCATCCAATATATTTGAGGGCATAGAGGATAAAGATTTTTTTATTTTCATTGAAAATTTGAGACCCCGAAAATATATTCATAAAAAAAAACACACACACATAATAAAACTTTTAATAATACTATAGTTGAACTCTGTGCTCAACCTGATGGTGGATAAGTCCAGTTGACTACCCAACTCATAGTAAGTAAGGGTTAGACTATAAAAGGCCAGGTTATTTAGACACTAGTCCTTTTGAAAAATATACTACTTTTTAAAAAGTTGGGTAAATTTTTTTGGAAACTTTTGCAAATTTAAAAAAAAAAAATTGAAATTTTTAAATTTTACACTATTTTGAAAAAAATTATCCAAAAAGTAAAATAATTCAAAAATTTTGTCGAATAAAAGAGTTTTTATAATCTAATGGGTTGGTAATGGGCTGTTGATACAATGACGGGGAAAGAGTTTTTATAATCTAATATATATTAGATACCAAACACTAGTAAAAATAAATATTAAATTATAACAACTACATTCTACTAAATAGAAATACAAAAATAATTTACTCTTAATTATGAACTACCAAACACTAAAATTTAATACATATCTCTCACTTTATAAACAAATTTTACCACTACGTGCTAATTTTTTACACCCTATCAAACAGAGCCTAAAACTACTTGGTAGGCTTGACAAATTTGTAAGGATTCAATTTTTTGTCTGATGACCCGATACAACAGCAGAGGCTATTATGCTCATTTTCCTGTTCACTTCTTCAAATCTTATTCGCTCATTTACCTCTTACAATATTATTATGGCTTCTACATTAGCCTTCAAATCTTATTCACTCATTTTTTTGGTTTGCTCATTTCCCTGTTCACTTCTTCAAATTTTCTTCACAATAAATTTATATGGTGTACTAAATAATATTATAAAAATTATACTGATTTTTTTATTACCCACCCAACAAAGACAAGTAAATAATATCAGTTTTTTGTCTACTCTACCAAATAATAATATTATTGAAATTAGTACAAATAACACCACAATATTATAATCTCTCTAATTTTATTACATCCTACCAATCACCATCTTAAAGGAACATTGGTATTAAGGTGACAGTTATTTTATAGAATTGTGTTTTTGTTGAAGAATTTGGTAATTTTAGTTTACTAATTTGAAATTTATTTTAAATATAAACCATCATTACGAGGCATTTGAATGATTTTTTAAGTTATATGTTTGCGTGTAAAAAAATATGTTCACTTAAATTCAATATCTTCTGTTATGATAATTCAATAGACTTTGAATGTCTATGATAATTCTTTCAAATGACTTTAATTGATTTTTTTTTTTTAATCTCACTGAGTTTGTGCTTTAAGATTAATTTCATCACCAAAAAATTTAATTTAGATAATAAAATATATTTTTCTAAGAAAAATAAAAATTGAGGGTTAGATTGGGCTGGTACCCGATGTAAGACAGGATTGGACTATCTTAAAAGCGCAAAGAATATTTGGGCGAACTCAACTTAGCCAAAATAATTTTAAGTGATCCGTTGAGTTGAATTACGCGGCCCAAGTTGTCAACTCCATCAAAATACCTTTAAAAAGTACATGTTATTTGCACTAGCCAAATTGGTAAAAACACTATTTCTCTTAAAAAAAATTGATCATTTTCTTTGAAAATTTAAAAAATTTCGAAAAAAAATCTATTTTTTTTTTGTTTTCACTATGTTCGAAATTAAAAAAATAAAATGATTTTCTTTTATTCAAGCTGGAGTTAATGTATTCATTCGGGTACTGTATTACCCAATTTGGCTAGTGCCAATAACCTACGACTAAAAAAATGTATTCATTTGACAACGTAATATTGCTTAGGCCTGAATTTTGGGCTAGAATATCGTTCATTTGGATAAATTTTTACTTCACCATGAAGTGATTTCTGCAAGGACCAAGTTATTTGCATTAGCCAAATTGAGCAAATACACTATTTAGATGAATACATTATTTTTCAGGGAAAATTATAAAATGATTCACAAAATTGACATTAATTATAAATTGGTTCTGTACAGAAAAAAATGTGCTTTTGTGCAGAAAAAAAAATGTTTCTGTGCAAATATTGTGAACCAATATATAAATAGAGTGATTTTTTTGAACCTATATGTAAATCACCCTATTTTTTATTCTAAATTTTTTCACTTTTTGACTCTTTTTCAAATATAGTGAATTTTTTTAAAAAAATAATTGAATTTCTTTTGAAAAATTTGTAAAATATTCGGAAAAAAAATGATCGATTTTTTTTTTTAAAAAAAAAAATAGTGTTTTTACATATTTTCGGCTTAGTGCAAATGAGCTGGGCCTTTCTGAAGTTCTGTTATGCTCGGCTCTTTTAGTCTTCAATTTCTTGGGCGTAGTTATTTCTTTCAGACCACTTGAAACCTTTTGAAATTAGGCTTCTTTTTAGTTTTTAGTTTTATTTTTTATTATTTTTTTGTGGGTCGGCCTTATAATATTCTTTTGGGTGCTGGTTCAAAAAACCACTATATTTACAAATTGGTTCATAATATTTGCATGGAAGTATTTTTTTTTTTCACGAAAAATATGTAATTTATGTTAATTTATTGAACCAGTACTTTTTCCTATTCTTTTCTCTTATATTGCCATATCAATTTGTTTTTTTTTTATTTTCCGTCAAAAATAAATAAATTATCTTTTTAAATTGCTGAGAAAATCTTGCATTTTAAATTTAGGGCAGTTTCGTTGGGTGATGAAGGTGGAGAATGAGAACGAATGAAGATTCATTTTTATTAATAGTGTTTAATATTATTTATCATATATGAATAAAATTATAAAAATAAAATAAATAAAAAGATAATTAATCCCATAATGATTAACTCGTTAATGATACTTATTACTATTCTTATTTTAAATTCATACTATGTGCATATATCAGCGATTTATTAATGTTTTAGGTAGGAAAAAGGTATGATAATATTATTCTACATAAGTTTTTGAAATATATGCATGATATAAATAAAAATACCAGAAAAAATAAATTAGTAACACTTTATGCACGGGTAAAATTAAACTCTCTCCGTCCCAAAATTACTTTCATACTTTTTTTATTTGGACGTTCCAACTCTACTTTCACACACTTAAAAATAAAATTTTTTATACTCACAAAAATTAATAAAATATATTTAATTATTTAAGTTTACACTCATATACTCAATTTTTCTTGGTTCACAAACCCATAACAATTATGACAGTCGTTATGGAGGGTGAGTAAATAATTAAGAGTTCGTTTAGAGTCTGAATTGTGGATATGAATTAACATTGTATGTTTTAATCTTTTAAAATTAAAGAATACATCTAAAAATTGGCGCTAAGCCTTAATATATTAAGAAAGACACTATTATGCATCTTGATATCTTTGTAGCGATTTAAATATCTGGAAAATTAGCGTTCGCAAATCTTCACAATTAGTGGATGCGCAGCTTTGGGCTAGTGAAGGATTCGTGCATACATGTGAGATCCGAGTGTTGGAACCTTGGACGTCATAGTGGCGATGGAACCTTGCTCGTCGTCGTCTCCTCCCTCACACCAGGCTCGTCATCGTCTCTCAAGCCTTGCTCGTCGTCGTCATGGCCGTGGAACCTTGCTCGTCGTTGTCTTTTTGAAATCGCAACCTTTCTTGGCTCGTCATCATCTTTATGAAATCGCACCCTACATAACTCTACGTTAAGTTTTAGTTCAGATTAGTTATGAAATTGTATCGGGGGGAAAAGCCAAGATGCGATTTGAGAAGAGCTACAGTGTTCTTCCGTATTTGTTTCCAAGGGCCGGGTTATTTTCACGGGCCGAGATGTAAAGGTTTAAGAGCTACCAAACATCAATAAAGCCAAGAAATCATTTTTTTAGAACCTTTTCTGAGCTATCAAATGAGACCTTAATAGATATATTTTCATTCACAATAAAGGAACTTGAGATGTTTCACCAATTTTACATAATAACATACCGATCGCACACACTGAGTTCAAATCTCATCCCATCTTTAACACCTTTCAGATACTTGATGACGAGAATTGGATGCAGCTATAGGCCCGACTTATCCCACTGCTGACATCCCTTTATTTAAATTAAACTGTTATGGTGGAAAATTTTGAACTATATTTGAGAAACGTGTTACACGTATGCCCATCACTCGTACTTTGAACTCTTTAAATTTATGTTTCAAATGTTATGCATGTTTAATGTTTTTTTTTTAGGGCTCATTTGGTTCGTAAGATAAAAGTATCTATCCTTAAAAAACATGCATGTTTTTTACGGATAGATACTTTTATCTTACGAACTAAATGAGCCCTTAAAGGTTTAATTATGTTTAATATCATTTTTCCGTTGTTTGTACTACTTTAGAAACTTCTATGTTTGATGATTTTATAACATAAACTTAAGTAAATAAATTTATAAATTAACAATAGAGAATTTGATTAGCATAATTTAATTTATTCAATTCATTCCTTTCTTTTAAAAAATTTAATAGCCGTGCTTTTCCCTAATTACCAAGTAGCGATCAAACCTAGAGCATTAAAGTTGAGGTGGACAATGCTCGGGATTTGGGGCGTGAAATACTCAATTTCTTAATAGTTCAATTCACCCCCTTCTTGTACATACATTGTATTCGAACAAAACCTTAAACTTGGCAAAAAAAATAAAAAAATTGAGCATTGAGATATGAGAAATCTTATGTTTTGTCAATATAATTTTGATACAAGATGATAATAGTTCTCCATATTCACATGTAATGGTTTTTCGTATATTTTTTCTGAACCTTTTTTTTTAAAATCTTTTCGTATATATTTGTTCCACATTGGTTGGTGGAACAAACGAAAAAAGTTAAAAAAAATTATCGAACATTTGTACTTTGTTCAGAAATATTTTTTGAACTTTTTACATTTGTTCATTAGAACTTTTCGAACAAAAAATATTGATTTTTTTTCAACAAATGCTATTTGCTCATCTAAATTGTTTAAACAAATAGCATTTGCTCGAACAACCAGAGCCGAACGAATGCCTTCAATAATTTTTTTTGCGATTTTCAATCTATTTTGTCCAACGAAATTTTGAAAATGATTTTCAATCAATTTTCAGTCTCAATATTCATAATGGTAATGTTATGGGTGCAAAGAAAGTGAAATTGAGATCAGATGAGTAAGTACTGCTGATTAACTGAACATTATACTATCAGCTGAGTAAGTCAGCTGATAGGTCTGCTGATGGTTAGTCACCTGATGAGGTCAGCTAAGATCGTTTGAGAAGTCTACCGAAAATCATCCAGGATATCAGTGGAGTCAGCTGATGGTAGTCAGCTGAGGTGGTCAGCTGAGGAGGTCAGCTGATGGTGGTCAGGATGATGGTCAGTCAGGATGGTATGGTCAGGTCAGCTGGTCAGATCAGGACAAAAGGTCTACTGATGATATCAGCTGAGTACTCAGACTCAGCTGAGGACATATCATATCAGTAGACAAGACAAGACAAGACAAGACAAGGAAGGAGCATACTGACTCCAAAGTCAGGAATTAACTCAGGATCAGTTACGAAGTAGTTTAAACTTCCAAATTGGACAACGGGCGATCAGTTTAACAGAATCAAAACTGAAGATCGTTGGGCTCTGACAGTTACTCATATTCGGTTGCAACTGTAGCAGTTTTCTTGTTAGGTGGTTACGATCACTAGCATTAATTAGGGATTCCATACTCCTATATATATACGCACATATGTATAGAGAGGGATAGGACGAAATATAGAACGATCATATACTCAGGGAGATCAAAACACTTGTAATCTGTATTATTTTCTTCATCGATTAGTGAGAGAGGTGCCCTCATCCGTGGACGTAGATCATTTCTGATCGAACCACGTAAATCTTGGTGTTCTTCAATTTCTTTATTCAAATTGATTCCAAACAATCATTGTTGACTCAACAATTGGCGCCGTCTGTGGGAAACAAAGAAGATTGTTGGTGAAATCAACTGCTATGGCTTCTACGAAGATGGAGTTTGAGAAATTCATAGGGGCAAATGATTTTGGTTTGTGGAAGGTGAAGATGAAAGCTCTTCTCACACACCATGGATTATCAAATGCTCTGAAACCAGCGGATCAATGACCATCAGAATCCTCAACAGAACCTGCAAAGAGGCAGGAGATTTTGGACAAGGCTCATAGCACAATCATCTTGTGCTTGGGAGACAAACCTCTGAGGGAGGTGTACAAGGAGAAGACTGCCATTGATGTGTAGAATAAGCTGGAACAGGTGTATCAAACGAAGTCGGTTACCAATAAGTTGTTCATGAAACAGAGGCTTCATTCATTCAAGATGACTGAAGATAGGGATCTTGTTGAACAACTTGAAGAATTCAATAAAGCAGTGGATGATTTGGAGAATCTTGAAGTCAAGATTGAAGATGAGGATAAAGCCCTGATGTTACTGAATTCTCTATCAAAATCCTTAGAGAATTTCAAGGATGCTCTGTTATTTGGAAGGCAAGAGAAGGTGTCCCCTGATGATATTCAGAATGCATTGAAAATTAAGGCGCTTCAAATGCAATCTGAAAGGAAGAACACAAATCAAGGTGAAGGGCTGAATATCAAATTTAAGAAAGGGAAGAAACCGTTTCAGGGAAAGAAGAAGAAGAATGGTAAAGGCCCTGAATCTGGAAAATTTGTGGAAAGGAGAAAATGTTTCTCATGTCAGAAGGTGGGACATTTCAAGAAGAATTGTCCTGATAAATCCAGGAAGCAAAAAGAGGATCAGAAGGCAGATGTCACAATTGCTACTCAGGAAGGATATGACAGTGCTGAGGTCTTGGCTGTTACTGATGTCAAGCTGAGTGAAGATTGGGTGTTGGATTCTGGATGCCAATTTCATATGTGTCCCAATGAAAATTTATTCAGGGATCTTAAGAAATTTGATGGTGGATCAGTTCTCTTGGGGAATGATCAGATGTGCAAGGTCAGAGGCTCTGGCTCAATAAAGTTGAGGCTGCATGATGGTGCTGAGAGGATACTACAAGATGTCAGGTTTGTACCTGAGCTGAAGAGAAATCTTATTTCTCTTGGATCACTCAATGTTTTGGGATATGAATTCAATACAAGAAATGGATTCATATTGATAACCAAGGATAATAACATTGTGATGAAAGACAAGAAGGTAAATGGCTTGTACATTCTGATGGGTAACTCAGCTGCCGGATCAGTGAATGCAGTTATGGGCAGTTCTGATGCTATCTTGTGGCATAAGAGGTTAGGGCACATTGGTGAAAGAGGACTGAATGAACTCTCCAAGCAGAAGGCATTTGGAGATTCAGGAACAATCAAATTGGATTTTTGTGATCACTGTGTGTTGGGAAAATCCAAGAAACACTCTTATGCAAAGGGGAAACATCATACTGATGCTCCTTTGGACTATGTACGCTCTGACATCTGGGGGCCTTCAAGAACTGAAACTCATGGAGGTGGAAGGTACTTCATGACTATCATTGATGATTTCAGCAGGAAGGTCTGGGTGATCATCCTGAAGCAGAAGAGTGAAGCCTTTGAAAAGTTCAGGGAATGGCTTCTTGAACAAGAAAACAAAAGAGGCAGATCCTTAAAACATCTCAGGACTGATAATGGACTTGAGTATGTGTCAGAAGAATTTGAAAATTTCGGCAAGGAAAGAGGCATAACAAGACACAAAACTGTTCCAGCAAACCCTCAACAGAATGGGCTTGCTGAGAGGATGAACATGACTATTTTGGAGAAGGTCAGATGCATGCTATCAGATGCTAAACTACCTAAAGTATTCTGGGGAGAGGCAGTTAATACTGCTTGTTACTTGATAAACAAAACTCCCTCATCTGCTATTGAGTTTAAAACCCCAGATGAGCTTTGGTATGGTAAGTTGTCAGATTATAATAATATGAAGGTATTTGGTTGCTTAGCCTTTGCTCACATAAGGCAAGATAAGCTGGAACCAAGGGCTCTGAGGTGCATCTTCCTGGGATATCCAAAAGGTGTCAAGGGTTATAGATTGTGGTGCCTTGAAGCTGGACACAAGAAGTGCATTATCAGCAGAGATGTGACTTTCAATGAGAAAGTCATGGGATATAGTACATCTGAAAGTTCTCAGGGTGCTGAGGACAACCCCATAATCAGACATACACCAGTTCAGATGGAGCATACAACCAGGATTCAGAATGAAGATCAGGCTCAAGACAACTCTGATATCAGGAATCCACAAGAAGATCAGCTGAGTGCATCAGCAGACAGTGATTCTGAAGATCAAACTGAAAATTCAGATGAGGAGGGTCAAGATTTGAGAAACTACAGTCTGGCTAGAGATAGACATAGGAGAAGCATTCATCCACCAATCAGGTTTGGGCAGGCTGACATGATCTCATATGCCTTATCAGTAGCAGAAGAAGTAGAGTATCAAGAACCTGAAACTTATGCTGATGCAGTGACAAGGAAGGATAAAGATCAGTGGATTTCAGCTATGAAAGAGGAGTTAAATTCACTTGAAAAGAACAACACATGGGTTCTTGTGAATAGAACAAAAGGGCAGAAGGTTGTCAGCTCAGAATGGATATTCAAGAAAAAGTCTGAAATTGGGTCAGATGGACAGAATCTGATCAGATATAAGGCAAGGTTAGTTGCAAGAGGGTTTACTCAGAGGGAAGGAATAGACTTCAATGAAGTGTTCTCACCAGTTGTGAAGCACTGCTCAATAAGGATCTTATTGTCTAAGGTGAATCAGGATGGACTGGAATTACAACAGCTGGATGTCAAAACTGCATTCCTACATGGAGAACTTGAAGAAACCATTTATATGCAGCAGCCTGAAGGGTTCATACTATCAGAAAATGAAGGAAAGGTATGTTTGCTGAAGAAGTCTCTGTAGGGACTTAAGCAAAGCCAAAGGCAGTGGTATAAGAGGTTTGATAGCTTCATGGTGTCAATATGCTTCAGCAGATGCAAGTATGATAGCTGTGTGTATTTGGAAAAGCAAGGCTCTGAGGTACTGACATATCTATTACTCTATGTGGATGATATGTTAATTGCCAGCAAAAGTCTTGGAAGAATTCAGAAACTGAAGGATAAGCTCAGTTCAACTTTTGACATGAAAGACCTTGGAAGTGCTAAGAGAATTCTGGGTATGGATATTAGCAGGAACAAGTCAGCTGGAAGGATGTTCTTGACTCAGCAGGATTACATACTGAAAATCTTGAGAAGATTCAATATGCATGAGTCAAGATCGATCTCTACTCCTCTTGGACGACATTTCAAATTGTCAGCTGATCAATGTCCCAAGAGTGATCAGGAGAAGTCTCATATGAACAAGATACCTTATTCAAATGGAGTTGGAAGCATAATGTATGCCATGGTTTGTAGCAGACCTGATATTGCTTATGCTGTGAGCTTGGTCAGCAGGTTTATGGCTAATCCTGGAAAGGCACATTGGGAAGCTTTCAAGTGGATAATGAGATATCTGAAAGGTTCAGCACATTTGGGACTACTATTTGAGAGGACTCAGGAGGACAAGCAACCTCTACAAGGTTTTGTAGATTCTGACTATGCTGGAAGCATAGATACTAGAAAGTCTCTGACTGGATATGTGTTTACACTATATGGCACAACCATCAGTTGGAGGGCTGCATTACAGTCAGTGGTTACATTATCAACCACTGAAGCTGAGTACATCGCAGTAACATAAGCAGTAAAGGAGGCTATGTGGCTGAAGGGCATTATCAGCGAATTTGGAATCTGGCAAGATGAAGTTACTGTGCAATGTGATAATCAGAGTGCCATTCACTTAGTCAAGCATCAGGTCTTTCATGAAAGATCTAAACATATTGATGTGAGGCTTCACTTTGTGAGGGATGTGGTGGAAAAGAAGGTGATCACAATACAAAAGGTATCTACTGATGACAATGCTGCTGATATGCTGACTAAAGTCATACCAAGTTCTAAGTTCAACTACTGTTTGGAGCTAGTTAAGGTACAGTCATGGGATGTGCCTTAATACTACTGTGATGTGAAGGTTAGGTGGAGGCATCTCACTTACTTTGAGGTGGAGAATTGTTATGGGTGCAAAGAAAGTGAAATTGAGATCAGATGAGCAAGTACTGCTGATTAACTGAACATTATACTATCAGCTGAGGAAGTCAGCTGATAGGTCTGCTGATGGTTAGTCACCTGATGAGGTCAGCTGAGATCGTTTGAGAAGTCTACCGAAAATCATCCAGGATATCAGCGGAGTCAGCTGAGGTGGTCAGCTGAGGAGGTCAGCTGATGAGGTCAGCTGAGGAGGTCAGCTGATGGTGGTCAGGATGATGGTCAGTCAGGATGGTATGGTCAGGTCAGCTGGTCAGATCAGGACAAAAGGTCTACTGATGATATCAGCTGAGTACTCAGACTCAGCTGAGGACATATCATATCAGTAGACAAGACAAGACAAGACAAGACAAGGAAGGAGCATACTGACTCCAAAGTCAGGAATTAACTCAGGATCAGTTACGAAGCGGTTTAAACTTCCAAATTGGACAACGGACGATCAGTTTAACAGAATCAAAACTGAAGATCGTTGGGCTCTGACAGTTACTCATTTTTTGTTGCAACTGTAGCAGTTTTCTTGTTAGGTGGTTACGATCACTAGCATTAATTAGGGATTCCATACTCCTATATATATACGCACATATGTATAGAGAGGGATAGGACGAAATATAGAACGATCATATACTCAGGGAGATCAAAACACTTGTAATCTGTATTATCTTCTTCATCGATTAGTGAGAGAGGTGCCCTCATCCGTGGACGTAGATCATTTCTGATCGAACCACGTAAATCGCGGTGTTCTTCAATTTCTTTATTCCAATTGATTTCAAACAATCATTGTTGACTCAACATGTAACAACAAAAACTCATCTAAAACATTTAAAATCATTCAAACCCCTCAATATATAAAACTAATTTAGTACATAAAACTAACAAACTCTTACTGTTATCAATTCCTATCGAAAATTACAGTTATGGCAACGGTGGTCGAACGATGGTGGTGTTGGTGGTGGGCATCCGTCAATTTGGCTGATGTGTGGCAGTGTCCGTCGTGTTTTTTTTTTTTTTTTTTTTGAAATTGGGATTTTAATAAATTAAGGATGATGAATATAATTTTTTTAATGATAAAATGTGTTTTTTTTTTTTTTTTTGAAATTGGGATTTAAAAAAATTAAGGATGATGAATAGAAATTTTTTAATGATAAAATGTACAAGGGGTGAACAATGGATGGAGGGTGTATCCGCGGCCTAGTGTGATGACTCATAAGCCCGTTTGATTTTTCATCACCACAAAAGTGGGCTTTAACGATTTTGGAGTCCTAAGTGCACATCTTCTAAGAAATTGGACTTCGCAAAATAACATGTTTAATAATGAAAAACTACAATTTTTATTGACTAATAATATAAAGTGAAAAAAAAATCACATTTTATCTTTCTTTTCTTATTTTATTTTTGATAAAATCCACATGAATTTTCGAGATCCAAAATTTTGCGGTCTATTTTTTGTCTATTTAGGAGGTGTTTGGTTTCCAAAATATGATAGATTGAGTGAGATAGAATTTCAATGGATTGTATTGATTGCAATCCTAATTTTAAAATAATATATGTTTGATATTTATGATTATTTTCTTAAAATTAATCCGATGTAATAGTTGGGATCAAGTTATCCATTTTTTTGTAGGATTATGTTGAATTCAAATATCGGGCCAGGATTTAATCCTGAACTCAAATTCTAAAAACCAAACACAATTTTATTTAGGATTAGGAACTTAATCCATCCTAATTTATGAAACAAAACACCGCTTATCGGCATGTACCTTCAAAATAAGGGATGGCCCATTTTTTTAAAGCAATGTAAGAGGGACACATGAGGGTGATTGAGCTGATTGTGCCCCCTTAATTAAACTGATTTGAGAAGGATTAGATGCATTAAAATGGGGGTTCCCTCCCCCCACTAATAAAATCTTATTATTATGAAACCTTTTCGCTATCTTTTGGAAAACCTGATTTTATGTTTCTCCAATTAAAATTAGACAAATAATTTACCACTTTCTTCGATTGACAAGACTCAACTCAATGTTAGAATCCCAAATTAATCTTTCTTCTTAGGACCATAAGCTTTTTTCCCAAACACATACACACTAAATGCAAATTCTGATGTAAAACTATATATATATATATATATACATTAAGATTAATACTGGTGTGTATTAGTTGTATGGTGTAAATAATGCACAATTAATATTATTTGATACAAGAAAAAAAATCATTCAATGAAAATAATTAATATTATTCAATGAAAAATGATACTACTTCCGTCCCAGGAAAGTTTGCGGTACTTTCCTGGGCACAGGTTTTAAGAAAAAGTGTAATAAGTAGAATGTGTATGGTGGAGATTGTGAGGTAAATATTTTAAAGGTGGAGATTTAAAGGAATATTTCCATTTTGGGAGTATGCAAACTTTTGTGGGACAAACTAAAAGGAAAGTATGCAAACTTTCGTGGGACGGAGGTAGTATAACTAATACGAGAAAGGAATGTGAAAATGATGAAGAACACGAGTTTATTTGGCTCACTAATGTTGTTAATTATGTTCATGAGCATAAGAGATGATTTCATATCATGTATACTGATAAGAACAAGTACATAGAATATAAAATAACTCTAGATGAACCCGGATAATCTGGTCCTAAAATAGGCTAAAACTCAAACTCATCGAGTTTCAAAATATTCCAACAAAAACAACTACTAATACTCTTAGGTAAAAACAATTAATATCAATTGTTTACATTAAATTATGGCAAAATTTTATATGAAAATAGTTCATATAAGCTTATCATGAACTAATTTTAAAGTATCAAACATTTAATTAGGTGTATAAAAAATTTCATCAAGTGTATGCAGGGACGGAGCCAAGTTGGGTACAGGGGGGGCACTGGGCCCCCCTGAAAATTTTAATATTTTTAGTATAAATATACTGTTTTCTAATTATAAAACTTACACACATTTGCCGGATTGGTTTTGATGGATAAGTTAAATTCTTTCCACTCAAGCAGACCAGGGTTCGATTCCATAATCTAACTTTCTTTTCTTTCTTTTTTTTCGAGTTTCCGTCTTTTTCTTTTTCATTTTTCAATTAAATTTATGATTAAAATATTTAATATTATCATCTATTTTTTCATTCTATCACAATTTTTTTTAATAAAATTACACATTTTAATATTAAAATTTTTCAAATAATATTTAATATAAAGTATACAATATGTAGTGCCTAATAATATTTTAATAAAATTTTAAAAATATTTATCTTCCAAATTAATAGAATAATTAGAAGTTAAAATTTTTATGGATATTGTGATTACGTTTTACCTAAAGAAAGAAAATAAATTTTTTAATAATATTAATATTTTAGGAATTTTAACACTATCTCACCTCTTCTAATAATCGAAATAAATTTTTTTTTTTAAATCATAACTAAACTTAACTTGTTATATTAAATTAATAAAATTAGACGTTTTGATAAATTTATAATAATATTTTTTATAAACATAACATTATTTCATCTTTATAGAAATATTAATCGGACCTCCCTGTCCAAAATTCCTGGTTCCGTCACTGAGTTTATCAAAAGCTGAGGTCAATCAAATTTATATATTGACTCAACTTCTGATACACCTGATATATATTTTGATACACTTGACCAAATATTTGATACTTTAAAATAATTTCATGATAAGCTTATCTTGAACTATTTTCACACTTATTTTTTTGGATGTCCCAACTCTACTTTCACACACCTAAAAAAGAAATTTTTTATACTCACAAAAGTCAATAAAATACATTTTTTCTTATTTTATTATTTAACTTTACACTCACATACTCATTTTCCTTGATTCGTGTGCCTAAAACTACTATGAAAGTAGTTTTGGGAGGGAGGAAGTATATCTTACTGTATCATATGTGAAACAACATTTTAACTGAAATCTAATTTATTACATATGAAATGATGTCACAAGAAAATATATTCACATTAATTCTAGAGCGTGTAGCATGATTTATATGTGAGAAGAAAAGCCCCCATCACTCCTCCCCACTACAAAGCAAAAAGCATCTAATACTACTCCGAGTCCTAGCTAGTGTAATTATTCTAGATTAGGGGGACAAAGGGTTCAATTCAACGACAATACCTTTTAGTAATTGATTGAGTTTTAAATAAAGGGGTTTAGATAATGCTTCATTGCAATTGTGATTAATTATTTGTTTTTAAGAAAAAAAGAAGAAGTAAAAGCTATATATGTTTAACTAGTTGATCAAATCTTTAAAAGTGATTTTCCAAAAGAATTAATTTTCCCACTATTTAACCCTAATATTTAAATAATTAATAACTAATGATTATTATCGAGATTTTAAGGTTCCATAACTAGTAATTAAATTAACCAATATTGTCATCATGATGAAGAAGGTTAGGGGAGGGTTGATAAGACATGAGATAATTAATTAGTTTTAGTTATGATTTAACTAACACTTATATGATATATATGCATGTGGTTATGTTCCCTAATAGTGTTAAAATGGTCCATCTTAATAGTAACTACTAATGTCATCTCAATTGGACCACTAATTATCAATAATCTAATGTCCCCCACGGGTAATGTGCCATCTTTCCATAGGATATTAGCCAATTGTGATTTAAATTCGTTTACTTGTTACAAAAATATGTTACTATTCAAAAGCATTTTAATTATACTCCTTCAAAATTTGCATGTGATCATAGCTTTAAAGAGGGGATAATATTCTTGAAGTGATAATAAAGAGTTCTATAATGAATAATGGGTTTCTTAAGCAACCATAACAACAAAATTATGGCTTGACTTATTTAAATTAATAGTTTCAAATATTAATTCTCAAAAAAAGAAGGCTCGAATATTAGAAATATTGCTGCCCTAAACATATATAAAACATTTATCTATATACAATTCCGCGTGTTTGTCAATTTGTATATATAAAATATTATGGTATTAGATTATATAAAATAGTAGTATTAGTATCTGTTATGAGTGCAAAGAAAGTGGAATAAAGATCAGATGAGCAAGACACTGTTGTTAATTAAATATAATACTATTGACTGAAGGTCAGCTGATATGTCTGCTGAGAGTCATATGATATATGGTAAGTTAGCTTGGGTCAGCTGATGGAGTCTGCTGGGGCCATTTGATGGAGTCAGCTGATAGCTTAGGATGATTGGTTAGGATGATGGTCAGTATGATGGTCAGGATGATGGTCTACTGATGGGTCAGGAGGATGGTCTACTGATGAAATCAGCTGAGGGCTCAGCCTCAGCTGAGGACATGTTATCAAATCAGCAGATGTAAGAGGAGATTACTGACTCCAAGTCAGGAATTAAACCAAGATTCAGTCAGTAAGCAGTTTAAACTTTCAGTTGGGCAATTGGCGAGCAGTTTTGATAAATCAAAACTGAAAACCGTTGGGCTCTGATTGCTATTCATTTTCGGTTGTAACTGTAGCAGTTTCTTGTTGGTTGGTTATGATCACAAGGATTAATTAGGGCTCACCTATACCTATATATATATACGCACATATGTATAGAGATTAGAACACACAGAGAGAAAAAAACTCAGAAACTCAGTGAGATTTGATTAAACACTTGTAATTTGTATCGTCTTCGATCGTTTAGTGAAGAGAGGTGCCTCATCCGTGGACGTAGATCATTATTGGATCGACCCACGTAAATCTTGGTGTTCTTTAGATTTCTTCATTTCTTTGATTTCAATAATTTTATTCATCAATTAGCGCCTTCTGTGGGAAGGAGATTATTGATGAAATCTACTGCCATGGCTTCTACGAAGATGGAGTTTTTTAATTCACAGGGGCTAATGATTTTGGTTTGTGGAAGGTGAAGATGAAAGCTCTCCTCACACACTATGGATTATCAAATGCTCTGAAACCAACTGATCAATGACCTTCATCATCCTCATCAGAACCTGCAAAGAGGCAGGAGATTCTGGACAAGACCCATAGCACAATCATCTTGTGCCTGGGGGACAAACCTCTGAGAGAGGTGTACAAGGAGAAGACTGCCATTGATGTGTGGAATAAACTGGAACAGGTGTATCAAACAAAGTCGGTTACCAATAAGTTGTTTATGAAGGAAATGCTTCATTCCCTCAAAATGACAAAAGATAGGGATTTGGTTGAACAGCTTGAAGAATTCAATAAAGCAGTAGATGATTTGGAAATTTTGAAGTCAAGATTGATGATGAGGATAAAGCTTTGATGTTACTGAATTCTCTACCTAAATCATTAGAGAATTTCAAAGATGCTCTGATATTTGGAAGGCAAGAAAAGATGTCCCCTGATGATATTCAAAATGCATTAAAGACAAAGGCGCTTCAGATGCAAAGGTGAAGGGCTGAATATAAAGTTCAAGGCAGGGAAGAAACCGTTTCAAGGAAAGAAGAAAAAGAATGTTAAAGGTCCTAAATCTGGTGAATTTGTGGAAAAGAGAAAATGTTTCTTATGTCAGAAGGTGAGGCATCTTAACAAGAATTGCCCTGACAAATTCAGGAAGCATGAAGATGATCAAAAGGCTGATGTCACAATTGCTGCTTAGGAAGGATATAATAGTGCTGAGGTTTTAGCTGATACTGATGTCAAACTGAGTGAAGATTGGGTGTTAGATTCTGGGTGTTCATTTCATATGTGTCGCAATGAAACCCTATTCAGCGATCTCAAGAAATTTGATGGTGGATCAGTTCTCTTAGGGAATGATCAAATGTGCAAAGTCAGAGGCTCTAGCTCAATAAAGTTGAGACTGCATGATGGTGCTGAGAGGAGACTACAAAATGTCAGATTTGTACCTGAGATGAAGAGAAATCTTATTTCACTTGGATCACTTAATTGGTAACTCAGTTGCTGGATCAGTGAATGCAGTTATGGGCTACTCTGATGCTATCTTGTGGCACAAGAGGTTAGGGCACATTGGTGAAAGAGGGCTGAATGAAATCCCCAAACAGAAGACATTTTGGGATTCAAGAACAATCAATTTGGATTTTTTGTGACCACTGTGTATTAGGGAAATCCAAGAAACACTCCTATCCAAGAGGGCAACACCATACTGATGCTCCTCTAGACTATGTACACTCTGACATCTAGGGGCCAGCAAGAACTAAGACACATGGAGGAGGAAAATACTTCATGACTATCATTGATGATTACAATAGAAAAGTGTGGGTGATCATCCTGAAGCAGAAGAGTGAAGCCTTTGGAAAATTTAGGGATGACATCTTGAACAATAAAAAAAAAGAAGCAGATCCTTAAAGCATCTCAGAACTGACAATGGACTTGAGTATGTGTCAGAAGAGTGAAAATTTCTGCAAAGAAAGGGGTATAACAAGGCACAAGACTGTTCCCTCAAATCCTCAACAAAATGGACTTGCTGAGAGAATGAACAGGACTATTTTGGAGAAGGTCAGATGCATGTTATCAGATGCTAAACTACCTAAAGTGTTTTGGGGAGAGGCAGTTAATACTGCATGTTATGTGATAAACAAAACACCCTCATCTGCTATTGACTTTAAAACCTCAGAAAACTTTGGTATGGTATGCTGTCAGATTACAATAATCTGAAGGTATTTGGTTGCTTAGCCTTTGCACATATAAGGCAAGATAAGTTGGAACCAAGGGCTTTGAAGTGCATCTTCCTGGGATATCCAAAAGGTGTCAAAGGTTACAGATTGTGGAGTCTTGAGGCTGGACACAAGAAGTGTATTGTATGCAGATATGTGACTTTCAATGAAAAAGTCATGGGATATGGTACCTCTGGAAATACTCAAGATGCTGAGGACAACCCCATAATCAGACAAACACCAGTTGTGGTGGAGCCTACAACTAGAAATCAGAATGAAGAGCAAGCTTAAGACAACTCTGATATCAGAAATCCACAAGAAGAACATTCTGATGCATCAGGAGACAACGATTCTGAAGATCAAACTGAAAATTCAGAGGATGAGGGTCAAGATTTGAGAAACTACAGTCTGGCCAGAGACAGACATAGGAGAAACATTCATCCACTAATCAGATTTGGGCAGGTGATATAATCTCATATGCTTGATCTGTTGCAGAAGAAGTAGAGTATCAAGAACCTCAGACTTATGCTGATGCAGTGACAAGAAAAGATAAAGATCAGTGGATTTCAGCTATGAAAGAGGAATTAAATTAAGTGGAAATGAACAACACATGGGTTCTTGTGAATAAAACAAAAGGGTAGAAGATTGCCAGCTCAAGATGGATGTTCAAGAAAAAGTCTGAAATTGGGGCAGATGGACAGGAAATGGTCAGATATAAAGCAAGTTTAGTTGCAAGAGGATTCACTTGAAGGGAAGAAATTGATTTCAATGAAGTATTCTCACCAGTTGTGAAGCACAGCTCAATAAGGATCTTATTATCTAAGGTAAATCAAGATGGACTGGAATTACAACAGCTAGATGTAAAAGCTGCATTTCTATATGGAGAGCTTGAAGAAACCATATATATGCAACAGCCATAGGGGTTCATACTACCAGAAGATGGAGGAAAGGTGTGTTTGCTAAAGAAGTCATTGTATGGACTTAAGCAAAGCCCAAGGCAGTGGTATAAAAGGTTTGATAGCTTCATGAATGTCAATAGGTTTCATCAGATGCAAGTATGACAGCTGTGTGTACTTGGAAAAGCAAGGCTCTGAGGTACTTACATATCTATTACCTTATGTGGATGGTATATAATAGCTAGTAAAAGTCTTGGAAGAATTCAAAGATTGAAGGATAAGCTCAGCTCAACCATCGATATGAAAGACCTTGGAAGTGCAAAGAGAATTCTGGGTATGGATATTATTAGAAACAAAGCAGCTGGAAGGATGTTCTTAACTCAGAAGGACTATATTCTGAAAGTCTTAAGAAGGTTCAATATGCATGAATCAAGACCAGTCTCCACTCCTCTTGGACAACACTTCAAACTCACAACTGATCAATGTCCCAAGAGTCATCAAGAGAAATCTCAAATGAACAAGTTACCTTATTCAAATGGAGTTGGAAGCATAATGTATGCCATGGTTTGCAGCAGACCTGACATTGCTCATGCAGTGAGCTTGGTCAGCAGGTTTATGGCTAATCCTGAAAAGACACATTGGGAAGCTTTCAAGTGGATAATGAGATATTTGAAAGGTACATCACACTTGGGATTATTATTTGAAAGGACTCAGGAGATCAAGCAACCTCTACAAGGCTTTGTAGATTCAGACTATGCTGGAAGCATATATACAAGAAAGTCTCTAACTGAATATGTGTTTACACTTTATGGCACAACCATTAGTTGGAGGGCTGCACTACAATCTGTGGTTACACTATCATCCACAAAAGCTGAATACATTGCAGTGACAGAACCAGTGAAGGAGACTATGTGGCTGAAGGGTATTATCAGAGAATTTGGGATCAGGCAAGATGAAGTTATTGTGCAATGTGATAATCAAAGTGCCATTCATTTAGTCAAGCATCACGAAAGATCTAAACACATTGATGTTAGGCTTCATTTTGTGAGAGATGTGGTGGAGAAGAAGGTGATCACAGTACAGAAAGTTTCAACTGATGACAATGCAACTGATATGCTCACTAAAGTCATACCTAGTTCAAAATTCAACTATTGCTTGGAGCTGGTTAAGGTACAATCTTGGGATGTGCCTTAATTCTACTGTGATTGTGAAATTTAGGTTAATGCATCTCACTTACTTTGAGGTGGAGAATTGTTTTGGGTGCATAGAAAGTGAAATAAAGATAAGATGAGCAAGACACTGCTGTTAATTGAATCTAATACTATCGGCTGAAGGTCAGCTGATAGGTCTGCTGAGGGTCATCTGATATCTGGTAAGTCAGCTTGGGTCAGCTGATGGAGTCTGCTGAGGTCATCTGATGGAGTAAGCTGATAGGTTAGGATGACTGGTCAGGATGATGGTCTACTGTTTGCCAAAATCGTGTCTCACGCAAGTGTACGTGGTCGTAGTAGACGTGGCAAGTTAACCAAGTAATAAAAATATGGGAAAATTACAAAATGGTTCACAAAATTGACATTAATTACAAATTGGTTCTGTGAAAAAAAATGTGCTTCTGTGCAGAAAAAAAAAAGTGCTTCTGTGCAAATATTTTGAACCAATTTGTAAATATAGTGACTTTTTTGAACCAATATGTAAATCACCCTAAAAATATCGAACACAGGGAAACGATGCGATATCAAGCAAGCATTGAATGTCTACAAAGGTTAATAGCTAGGAAAGCAAGAAAAAAGAGTCTTGAATTTTATCTACTTCAACAAAGCAAAGTAAAAGTTAACTATCAGCTCTTAGAGATGAGCAAATGAGTGATGTGTGTGCATGGAAGTACTCCTACTATGGTTCATCTAGTGTCCTATCCATCCTAGCATTAATAAGGTCTTGGTGTCTTAATCAAGCTATGACTCTAACTAGTGTCTAAATCTCTCTAACAACACAAGCTAAAGGGTTCTATTAGGTGTCTAGATCTCTCTAACAACACTCAATACTCTAATTAAGAGGTCTAGGCTTAAATGCAATTCTAATTGGTCATAAAAGTCATTAATCAAACACTTGGCATGCACAACATTCAATAAAGAACATTCATGAATAAGCTCAATTCTCATGTCTTGCTAATCCAATTAGGCTCTAAACATCCAATTGACAATACCAAACATTCATTCAAATCATCAATTAAGAGAATTAATCCATCAAGATCACTTAATCATGCATAGGATTAACAAGAAACCAAATTACACCATAGTATTCATACAACCATGCAACAAGAGATTAGCCCATGGCTAATTGGGAATGGAAATCAACAATTAAGAATCTAAACAATATTATTAAGAACTAAAATAAAAGAATTAAATGGAAAATTACCAAATGTAGATGAATGGAAATACAAGCTACAAACCTTCAAATGCTAAGTCTTGATCCAAAGCTCAAAAACATAAAATGAACCGTAGAAATGTAGCTAATAACGAGACTAAGCTAATGGAACAGACGGATTAACAATCCAATGGTTGGATCAAAAGTTATTGAAGAAAGAAGTAAGAAATTAACTTCTAATTTAATGGGTAACTAACCTAATTCTCTCTCTAAACTAATGTAAGAAAGTGGAATAATGAGGGAATGCTAGGAAATCTAATCCTTGAGGTATTTATAGTGCCCACAATGCTTAGACCAAAGTGCCCCTCATTAAACGCACGAAAAGACGAGAATACCTTTAAAATTTCAGAAATCTGCCCAGGCGCTCGATCACACACTAGCCGGCGCTCGACCACCAACTCGCGCGCCTGGTTCCGCTCGATCCAAGGATTCCGCGCTCGAGTACACACTGCCTGGCGCGCGACCAAGACCCTTCCGTTCCGTCCGATCTTCGACTTCCTCATTTTCTTCATATCTTGAGTTCTAGAGATCCGATAGACTCGATTCTTTTTGCGTTGCGACCCTCTCTTCAAGCTCTTTAACATGGTATATCAATTGCACCATTTGGATTAGTTTAATACATCTGAAATTTATCAAACTTGCTCGTCTCTTCACATTTTTGCTTCATTTTTCCTATAAACACAACTTTCTTGCCAACAAGGGGTCAATAGCACAAAGTACAACATTTTAGGGTCAAATATGAACATAAACTCATCAAAACCATATAGAAATGGATGCAAAATGATGCAATTATGACCATAATCATCTACTGATGGGTCAAGATGATGGTCTACTGATGAAATCAGATGAGGGCTCAACCTCAGCTGAGGACATGTTATCAAATCAACAGATGTAAGAGGAGATTACTGACTCCAAGTCAGGAATTAAACCAAGATTTAGTCAGTAAGCAGTTTAAACTTCCAGTTGGGCAACTGATCGTTATTCATTTTCGGTTGTAACTGTAGCAGTTTCTTGTTGGTTGGTTACGATCACAAGGATTAATTAGGGCTCACCTATACATATATATACGCATATATGTATATAGATATAGAACACACAGAGAGAAAAAAACTTAGAAACTCAGTGAGATTTGATTAAACACTTGTAATTTGTATCGTCTTCGATCGTTTAGTGAAGAGAGGTGCCTCATCCGTGGACGTAGATCATTATTGGATCGAACCACGTACATCTTGGTGTTCTTTAGATTTCTTCATTTCTTTGATTTCAATAATTTTATTCATCAGTGTCAATACTAATTTTGTAAAAATGAATTTTATACCAATATATTAATACAACATACATTTATAATGTTGGTATTACATCCACAACCAATCCCTAATTGAATAATGTAGTTATATTAGTGAATGAATCTAGTTTCATATGGTGAATAAATTTTGCAGGAGAATTCTGATTGAGTATGAGTTTTTCATTTTGTCATGTGAATTTCAGATTTCTTTATTTAAAGGAAGGACTAGATAATTTTTTTTTCTTGGGATTAAGAATATATAGTGTGGACAAAAACTTTCTAACTTAGCAATTTTACTTTATATAAGTGTCTTAATCTTTAGTCTAGTCTCCTTGAATTTTTTCTGTGATTAAGAGAACATGTTATTAATAGTATTTTTAAAATTGGACCAGTCCGAACTGAGCCAACCGGTTTAATCGGAAACCAATCTCATTGCGATTTGATTCATATTATGTGCTGATTTTTATATAAAACCGGTTCAAACCAGTCAAAATTCGGATTGAACCGGTGAACCAGTGAACTGGTAAATTCAATTTTTATGTTTAAAATTTGATTATAACCTTAATTTCTTAAATAGAAAGAAATAGAAGTAGTTATAATTCACACTTGAGACTCAATATATATATATAAGTACAAACTAACTACGAGACTTATCTATAATCAATGTAGGATAATTATATATATAAATGATATATGATCATACATATCATGGGATATCTATCACATTACAATACAAATAAAGTAAAAATATATCCTAAAAATCAAATGAGTTGCTTACATTTTTCTAGAAGAACATTTTAAAATAATCAATTCTAGTTCAAGATACAAAATAAATATTTAAATAATATTTAATTACTATTTAAACTTGTACCAATGTATTTTTAAACAAAATAAAAAATTATTTATTTGCTACTAAAAATGTACCATTAAACAAACTGGGTTCAAATTTTAAAAAATTTAAACTTTATATACATACTTTAACAACGGATAAAATACAAATTATTCATATAATTAGTATATAAATATTAATACCAAAATTACAAAAGAAATTCATGACCATGATAATTTTTTTATTACTCATTCAACATAGTTAAATATTTAATTATTTATATATAATTTTTGATATGTTTGATATTTATGTGTATATATATTATTACATATTTATAAAATAATATGTTTCTATTTTATAATTTTACAATTCTTTATTGTAATACATATATATATATATATATATATTCATATCACGAATGATTATAATCTTCAAGATATATATATATATATATATATATATATATATATATATTTGAGCCGTCAGATTTTTTACAACGGTCTAACCGATCGGACTAATAAACTAATGTTCAATTCATTTTTCAGTTTGATGGCTGGTCCGATTTTAAAAACATTGGTTATTAAGTCATAAAAATTAACAAGATATTATTTGAGAAATTTACTGCTGATCTTTCGTTTAGTAAGTTTGTTCGATTGAGATGCAAATAAATGTATTCACTCACTTCTTAAATAGCTTTCACACTTTTAGTTTCAACTAGTTAATGTCATTCATATTTTTTAAATGGAAAATTCTTCATAAGCACCGTGAAGCAGTTTTATGCTATGAGCTTCTTTTTTTGGATTGCTCATACTCAAACAGACCCATTTAACTTGCCCACTTATCTACCCACCTAGTTTTTATTCCGGAAAATACCACAATTTATATCCACTGATACCATTATATATATCAAATAATACCACAACATGTCTCAGCTGATACTATGCTTAAAAACCAACAAACTTTTTTTAGAAAAGAACCAATAAATTTTGTAACATGTGCAATAAACAAAAGAAAAATACTAAAAAATGCTGACATATAGATGATATAGTTACACATAAATTAATATCACAACTTATATGAATTTATATCATAATAACACTTGTCAATTGATACCACAATTTATCATCTAAAATACTTAGGAGTGAGCATTCGGTCAACTCGGCGGTTTTGATATATTTTAAAACCAAACTGAATAAATGGAAGTCTTAAATTTTAAAATTAAAATTGAACCGAATTGTGTAAGAATCGGATCTAATCATATTGAATTATATTTTGATTACTTCAGTTCGAATATTTCGATAATGATAACTGATAACTATTTATATCCCTTTCTTTCAAAAACCTATTATTATAATGAATTAATTATATGACCACTAAAATATCACAAAACACATTGAATTGATGTTGAAAATGAAACAAAGTTCACTAATAATATTTTCACAAAGCATCACAACACCAAGTCACTGAATAGTTCAATAAAAATATTCAAATGTGTCTAAAGTCGAGTAAATTCATCCAACGTTAATTTAAAATTAATTATAATAATTGACTTAGCTGTGGGACGGGGAATACCGAATCCCCACAGGGATCCACCCCAAACGGGGCGGGGATTCCCCGAAAAAAACGGGGACGAGGACGGGAATGTAGAAAATATTTTCCCCGTAGATGGGGAAGGGAATTGTATTCACCGCGGGGACGGCAGAAATTTATGTATAAAAATTATATATAATAATTATCATATATATATACCTATTATATATTAACATATTATATATATCATATAAGTATATTATATTATATATTTTATTTATAAATATAATAATAATATATATATATACATATATAACCAATTAATCATTCATATATATATATAATATACTCCCTCCGTCCCGGGACTACCTTCATAGTAGTTTTGGGCACGCGAATTAAGAAAAAGTAAGTATGTGAGTATATAGTTAAATAATAAAATAAGAAAAATTGTACTTTATTGACTTTTATGAGTGTAAAAAGTTTTATTTTTAGGTGTGTGAAAGAAGAGTTGGGACGTCCAAATAAGGAAAGTGTGAAAGTAGTTTTGGGACGGAGGGAGTATAATATATTAAATTTAATGTTATTTATGCATTTTAAATTTTAATAATATTTTTAAAATTTTTATTCATTTAAAATATTTTTTCTTATGCTTGTTAAAAAAAAAAAAAAAAAGTTCGCAGGAAACGGGAATTCCCCGGCGGGTGGGTATGGGACAAAAGTTTTCCCGTGAAGTTCGCGGGGACGGGGATTGGCCCCCTCCCCGCCCCGCTCCGCCCGTTGACAAGCCTAAATAATTCAAATAATGCATTTAATAAAATTCATATTTACATTCACAGATTCACCACCAAATCACCAAGCCATCACAATCAAATCTGAAATTAAAATAACTAAAATTTACAGTCATCACTATTAAAGTGAAAACACGTATTAAATCCTAATTGATTATGTAATTAATTTTAAATCCTAATTTTAAATATATATTACATTACATTTAATTTAATAATATATTATTTACATATATTATAATAAAATAATATATTCTATATTTTAATGTTTTAAATATTTAATTCGGTTTATTTGGTTTTAGAGTGTTAAAATCTATGATGCACGGATTCTTCAAAAAAAATAAGTATGCAGTATCGGATACGTGAAGGTGCGGGTGCGAGTGGAATTCGCACGGGATACGCCACGTGGCGTATCCCTGAGAATTGTTTTAAAAAAAATTTAGGATACGCGTATAGGATACGTCTTATAGAAGAATCCGATTCGCGGAGGGTGCGGCGGGGTTTATTTTTCAAATAAAATTAAGTTTATTTCTTTTTAAAATTTTTTTTTTGAAAGTAAAATTAAATATAAATAAAATCAATATATTAAATATTATTAAAATCACAAAAAAAAAGAATAAAAAATGCGATACAACAAAAGAATATTAAATAATATTAATATTCATTAATAAAATTAAAATATACTTTTTAATATGTGATTTTATTTTGGAGTTGTGAACTATTTTTCAAAATTTTTGAATTTTTACTTGTGCGTAGTGTATGTATATGAACTATTAAGTATGAATTTGATTTTTTTTTATATTTAAGTTTTACTTAAATTGAAGTAGTGTTATTTAGTAAACATGACTATTTTATTTGGTGACCAAATAATGATGAACGATAATTCGAATTAGGTCAATTATGTTATATATTATTTGAATTTTATTTGAACTTTCTAAACTTAGTTAAGTAGTGACTAAATTGCAAGATTTATTTTAGTTTTAGATTGATTGAATTTTTATTTAAGACTTTTATGATAAATTGTTGATGATATTTGAATAATTTCTTGATATATATATGTGTGTGTGTATATTATATATAATAAAATATTAATAAATAAACGTATCGTTGCCGTATCGCACCCTAAAATTTTCAAAAAATAGAATCACCGCACCCGTATCCTATCGCACCCGCACCCGTACTCCCGCACCTATGTAACCCTGGTTAAAATCGATCCAAACCTAATAAACCAAATTTTATAACTAAAAAATTATAAGGTGGTTAAAAGAAATAACACTTCTTTGGAACAGGTTTAAGATATTTGCACAGACCTAATTTTTGTACTTCTGTGCGCAAAATAAATAAATATATACATATATATATATATTGCAAATTGTTTGATCAATTTACAATTAGGTTACTTTTTTTAATCAATATATAAATTCTTTTTTATATAATTTAAAACCAAAAATGATTTTTTAGCATAAAAAACTAAATTGATCAATTCGATTAGTAATACTACAAAAAACTAAAAAACTAAAACTACCACAACTTATCTAATATTATGACATATATGAAGTAATACTACAAAATCTATCAACTAATACCATGTGCACAACTCGACCTTTTCTGCAATTAAATCATAAAAATGACATAGTGCGATACGATCTCAATGTTTTGTTTGAACTTGCTTTAGATTCACCCATAATTTGATTCTTTCCACTTTGATTATAAGTTAAAATCTCTCCCATTCCAGAACTCAATATATCAGACGTCCATCAATGTCGTCATCCTCTCTCTTTTCTTTTTCCACGTCGTATGAAATAAAATAATCTACTCTTACGGGTTTCAGATGGGTATCCTTCAAAATTGCATAATCTTGATGCTTCGATCGAAAACTAAAGAAATCGGGAACTCTAACCTCTAAACAAAATCAAATCTGACCTTCTATTATAACATTGGCCTTAGTGTGAGAGAGAAGTGCAACAGAGAGTGCGAAAGAGACTTTCTGAAGAAAAACGAAAGAATTTGAGATGGATTCACTTTGAAAAGTAGAGAAAGGAAGAGTAGACACGTGACTCTAAGAGCTACAATGAACCTTTAGGGACAATGAGCCAAGTATGGTGGGATGGGCCTAAAAAAAATATTTTATAGTACGAAACTTATTTATGAAAGTTTTTGTGCCCCCGCGGTATTCTTAATTTTATACAAGATATCATTATTTTTAGGATAGACATTCATACACACAATTCAATCCATATATAACTTTATATATTACATTTACAAAATTACCCTAATCACTACTCTTTTTACGCTTTCTTAATTTATGTGTCTTCCCTTCAATGGAAACTTCTATAAAAATAGGGAATATTTAAAAAGTAACTTCAATTTTTTTAATGGTCGAGCAATGCAAGAAAGATGTGAATTCATATTAAAACAATCTTCTCACAAGATGTGAATTCATATTAAAACAATCTTCTCAATCTCTATTGATTCACGTAGTACACTGACAATGTGAAAATAAGAGAGAAAATTGTCTCTATCAATTTTAATTAATATTAAATTGAATAATAATGAATTATAACTCTGATTTAAATAATAAACAAAAATAACTAATTTAAAAGATATTAAATATTAGTTTCTTTCTAAGTAATATGATTTTTCAAATTTTCTTAAAATTAATTCAGAATATTAACGCAATTTTGTCTCCATCATTATCACCCCTTTAAAACACTTTGCCCTCAAATCAAATTCAGGGGGCGTTTGAAACAATTATAAAGAATGGAAAGAGTATGAAATGAAAGTCATACCTCTCAAATAGTTGAAGTATGATAGATTACTTGGTTGTTGGGAATCAAAATTATAAGTATATTAAATTTGCACCCAATTAAATAATGACACGTGAATAAAACTAATAAATATCAACTCATATTACTATTTTAATTTTGAGGATTTATTAAATCAATTCTCAAATTAAATAATCAAATAATATTTATTGTACACGATACAAGTCGTTAACAAATTACGAGTCTCCCAGTGCTCGTATGTGGCAATAAATGCTTGATTTGCCGTATTTATTCGAAACCATAAATCTTTCGTATAAATAAATAAGATGACAAAAATCAATCAAGCTAAATTCGGTCGATTAATTAATGTTGTCAATCAAATCGGCATCAGTCAACCGGAGCGTGTCATGTGTCATCGCAAGAAAGGAAGATCTTCACCTTCAAACCCTAATAAATAGGGGTCCAGACCAACGATCACCACCACAACAAAGACACCGAAGACGAACGAGTAGCAACAACATCCTCTTGACGAGTAGACTTCGAGCTAAGAAGATCCAGCAATCCCGTTCTTCGAAGATTCAATCCATTTTTCAACAAATCTAAAGCCGTTCTTGAAGATTCAACCGTTCTCCGTCAAAGTCATCCAGAAATATTTTTCGATCCAGGATCAAGGGCCTATATTCCTCAAATCAGACATTTTTCTTGAAGATCAACAAGCTTTTTTCGCCAAATTCAGTCAGAATAAAGGAGTTGCATCCATATGATCAAACGTTTCTCGTCCAAGAACACTTCGAAGACTTCAAGCGTTCATCGTCGTCTTCAACTGTTCTTCATTAAATTCAACCACAAACACACTCTGACCAGAGATCAAGATTTAAGACCCCTCCGATCCAGTGTTCAAGTCAAATCCAACCTTGAACATTCGAAGATCGTTCTTCATCAAATCTGAACCGTTCTTCACCAAAAAAGTCTTCCACAGACTTTGCTCGATCCAAAACAAGATGACTAGTCCTTGGATAAAGCATATTCAAGTCAAAGCCAGTCAAAGTCAGAGAAGAATCAGAGGATCATAGTTAGAGAGAGAACCCTTCAAGTTCAATAAATAATTGTAAATTAATATTGTGTTAGTAATATTTATTATTTCACAAGAATTGTTATTACAAAAGTCATAGTAGAGTTATTACTAACACACACTATGACTTTGATTACCATTACTCACCTCCAAAAGTTTCCAACCAAACACCCTCTCAATCTCGTCTCCAGTTGAAATCCTGTTTCACAAAATTTAAATTTATTTGACAATCTCATACAAAATTTTCTAATAATCTAGAACATGGGACTGAAATATGTTCATTGACATGCTGATTATAATGTCCCGTTTGAGCTCAATGGAAACATTAATAAGTATTGTTGTTATCCTTGATAATCTCCTAATTATCTCTTACATTCCCTTTATTCAAGGCGTAGTAGACCACCTAAAAGTTGTGGTTATTGTTAATATTAATATTTTTGAGAGGAAAAACTATGATATTTTTGCAATAACGTGGTGGATTATGTATTTTAATTTGGGATGGCCGCCTGGTCCCATTTCTTAATTTTGAAGGACAATTTCATGTGACTAAGTTTGATTAGTGAATAGTGATTCACTCACTTCATATTCAAATGATAATGCTCCAATTCAGAGGATCTTTTAAAGAGATGTAAATTTATGTGACTTGTCACACTATAAACACTTCCATCATCATCATGCCTAAATAAACCAATGAGAAAATTACAAAATAGTTTTAAAAAATGACATAAATTATAAATTGGTTCGGTGTATAAAATTTCTTATACACTTGTTCAAATATTTTGAACCAATTTATAAATATAATTAATTTTTAAATCAATATGTAAGTACCCTGAATCAAAAGAGATATACCTACTTAACCATGCTTTGATATTTATCAGGTATGACTTCTTTCTAAAGAATGTACTCACCATAATTAAATGTTCAGAGTTAAAAAAAAAAGTACTTACTTATTTTGTGTGTCTTTTGTGTAATCTTACAAAAGTAAAGTTTATCTAGCAGACATCCTCCAATATTTGATCACAAAGTTTCTAATAATAAAAAAAAATGCAATTGTGTAATGGTGTGTATTTTTTAAAATTTTAATTATTGCATTAAAAATATTAATTTATTAGCCTTAGTTATTTCACTGAATAATATTAACTGTGTTTATTAAAAAATATACTTTATGCTCCTAACGTTTTACATGAGTTTAAAGGTTACTATTAACGTACAAAAAATATTTGTTGGAGGTCTGGAGGATAGAGAAAATTATAAAATAGTTTACAAAATTGACAAAAATTATAAATTGGTTCTGTACAGAGAAAAAATAAGTGTAAGAAAAAATTATATTTTTATACAGATATTATGAACCAATTTTGTAAATATAATCACTTTTTTGAATCAATATGTAAGGATATTAGGGATTCATTTATAAATAACTTAATTGGTCATGAATAAAGTCAATGAACATTGAATAATTAAATAAATATTCGGAAGGTGAAAATACTATACTGTAGGGTATTGTTATTCCATTTTAGGTATCCATTTTATTGCCATTCAACGGATTAAAAAGGAAAGCGACCATAGTTGGATGCAAATATGTATACTATGAGATAAAATTAATTTGTAATTAATATTTTATAATAAATTAAATAATATTCTTTAGCGAAACAACTAAATTCTTTTGGTTTGTTTAAAAAAAAAGGCATTTGCATATTGGTTCATAAAAGTGAATATATTAACAAATTAATTCACAATATTTGCACATAAGTATAAATTTTTTCCTGCACATAAACATATTTTTTTATGCACAAAATCGATTTGTAATTATTGTCAATTTTGTGAACCCTTTTAATTTTCCATAAAAAAATTAATATGCTTTAATAAAATAACCAATTATTCTTTAATAAAATATTTCTCAAGACTTAAAACATGACACATTAATACTAATTTATCTTGTATGAATAAATTTTTCTATTAAATTAAATATTTAAAAAAATATGTCATAACTCATACTATTTTCATCCAATTGTAGTTTGAACAATTGATTTTTAATATTTAAATAGATAAAATAATTTTTAGAGTAAAATGTATTATTAAATTTATTGAATTACATAAAAAATAGTGATACTTTTATATTTAGCGTTTGTTTTCAACCACTTGAAAAAGTAAAATCACTTTTTTTAAAAGAATAACTTATGACCCGTTTTCAACCACTAGTTAAGAGCTTAATTTTTCTTTTTTTGGTAAAACAAGAATTTTCTACTTCTGACTTCTAATAAGCGCTTCTTACACCTCCCAAGACAAATAATATCAAATACCAGCCTTCTGAGGCACATGAGTCTTTGGATTTCTCCTGGGGCTAGCCTTCCGTTCTTTTATGCTAAGGTATAGCAGATTTTTGTGCCTGTTGAGAAGGACCCTTTTGTTTAGAACCTCTAGGAACATGAGGTGTAGTACAACAGTTACAGGCTTTAGGCTGCCTAAACCTTTTGGGAGCATTCAGATTGGACCTTCTCTCAGATTAAGTCTTTCCTGATAGTATCCACATCGTGTCTAAGATCTTCTGACCTGAGTATTCCTCTGCTTAGGCTGAGGATCACTCTGGCCTGGATTCCTAGGCTTCTAGTGAGTCTGCTTAGCCTCCCTTCTTAGGTTTTGATTTTATATTCTCAACCTCTTGCCTAAAAGGTACATCAGGTTTTTTTTACCTTTCTCTGAATCCTTGGTTGGGTCGATAGTCCACTTGTCATCTTTCTCCAGGTTCCACAAACACCTTTCTAGTGTTTTTTCCAGATACAACACTAGATTGGCCTTTGGAGGGTTTCAAAGGACTAAAGCTAAGTCCTTCTTTAGAAGCTTTAGCTAATTGATAGTTATGTATTTTCTCCAATGCTATTGAGGATTTATTCATTGCTGTTGTCTTTCTCTGAAGTTACCCCTCCTTACCTTTCAGGATTTCATCCCTAGTGAAAAAAATATCATCAAACTTCTCCTAAAGAGTTTTCAATTCTTTGATCTTCTGAACTTGATCATCAGCCAGAAAACACATAAGTTTCTCTTTCTAAGCAAAATCAGACCTGACCATGTCAAGTTCCTGCGTAAACTTCATAGAATGGGATGCTTCTTCAAGGTCTGGTTGATTCACTTGTGAAGTCAATCTCAAAACTTTAGCACTTAGTTTATCATTGTCCTTCACTATGTGGCCATTAGTCTCCTACAGTCGATAGAAATCAACCATCAATTGTTTAAGAGCGAGCTGAAGGACAATCTTATTGGTTGAGTCTGAGCTAGACTCATACGTGATTAGGCGAGGAAGTACACATAGAGAGAGGAGATTTTACCTAAGTATCCTCATTTGCCATCAAGGAAAGGTCTTAATACTCATTGTCAGAGAATAAGTCAGGTGAGCACCTTCCTGGACCATCATAGTCAGACCCATCATCAACTACCATAGATTTCTTGTCTTAATATCTTTGGTCTTTTTTTTCTCACCTCCCTTCCCGTTCCCTGGTGCTGAGTTCAGGACAATCATTGGGATAGTGCCCTATTTTCTTGCAGCTGTAGCAACGATCAGCATCATCAGCACAATCTCTTCTTAGTTCAGGGTTCCTCATCGAGTTAGGTTCCTTGTGCCTTGATGAGCCTCCCTTCGACCTGTTTGAAGAAATCCTTATGATCTCTTCTCTCAGGCTCCTCACGATGACACCTCTGGTCAGATGTTCTCTCTGTTCTGACCTCCTTGAACTAGACCTTCTAGGACTATTATACCTCTTTCTGTCCCTAGTATCCTAATAGTATTTCTTGTAGCAGCCAAACCTTGAATTCAGATACTCAAAATGCCTAACTATCATACTATACTCTTCAGCAATCCCTTTCTTGGAAATTCTTATCAAAGACTTGGATAGAGAGGGAAATGGTTCAACATTAGCTTTAAGGGTAACCCTCTTTTTCAGAGTCTTCTCTCCTTCATTTCGAGCAACCTCAGACTTATTTTTTTTCTCTTATTTAGGTCGAACTTCAACATTTTAAGCTCAAAAAATAGCTGAGTAGATGTGATGTTGCTCAGATCCTGGGTGTTCTTTAGCATGATATCGCTAGTATCTCATCTTTCATGGAGTGAGTTCAGGATCTTTGATGAAACCTCCCTTCTTAGAATATTCTTTCCAAGAGTCATCAATTCATTCATCAACTTGATAAATCTTGATTCTATTTTTTCAATGGTCTCATCCAGTAGCATTTTAAAATTCTCAAATTTCTGAATGGCAAAGTTCCTTCTACTCTCTTTGATCTTTTCTGATCCTTCGCGCATTGAGCTAATGTATCCCTAATTTTCTTAGCCATCTTTAGGGTCATTAGGCTCATCGAGTCTTCACAATATTGTCCAGTCCTATCCGTTTGATTTGATATGAAGTGAGTTGATCTCTAGGAATAGGAATAGAAGAATCTATGGGGACACCGTAATCAAGTATTACTGTGTTGGGCGTTAGGAAATTGATTGACCCTTCCTCAATGATCTTGCATATATTCATGGATGACACATAGATGTGCAAGTACCCTGAACTTCCACTAATCATAATTAGAAACAGAGAACTCAGGTAAACTGATTTCAAGCTTCCTAGATGATGTCACAATGTAAGTTTTTAGAAAAACCTATAGACCTATTCATGTGACAACCAAAACTTTTTCTGCAGTAACTATTGATATTCAAAGTCAGTAGTTTCTTGAACCACTGCTTTGACACCACATGTTGGTCCCAAATGAGTCAAACTAGTATATGGGAGAATACACTGATGTCAAATGTTTTTTGCTAGATTCCTGAAAGAACCACAATTAGCTAAAACTGAAAGTAATCCTTGCTGAAGTAAGTGAGACTATCAGGGATTCAGGCAAGCTGTGGTATTGAGTGCTCAGTGAGGTTGAGTTCAAATAACCCACCTACTGATAGCTCAAAAGCTTATCAGTTGGATACCTTTCTCAACTAACCTGAAGTTATACACTTTTTAAGGTTTCTAAAAGATCTTGCCTTAGCTTTTCAAACTGTAATTAAGAAAGTCAATGCACCAATTGATTCGAGATCGATTGAGTCAATCTTAAGAAAATAATGTTGAATGCTAAGATGATTTGATAGTTAATAAAAATGCAGAAAACAAGTATAACAAACAAGAATTTATCGTGGTTCATAGACTTAAGCTCCTAACATATGGTCCTGATTTAACAGGAGAATTACTCTCTAAGGAATTGATCTTATTTTTAATGTGCCAAGGTGCATTTTGGTTTAGACTTTCTCTCTTAGAAAACTGACCCCTAGAATTTTATGTGTTCAAGTCCTCTTACAGTCAACCTCACCAATACCTATCACACAACTTCATTCTAGGATGGTTTGAAATTCTAACTTCTAACTATTTGTGATAGTCCTTATAATACAAATAAAATATAAAGAAAATTAATTATCTCTCTAAGCTTAAGATATTCTAATAAGCGCAAGATACATAATAGACTCTGGACTAAAATAAAGCACTAGGGAAGCTTGTGTTGCAGAGTACATCTTGAACACTTGAGAACTTAAGAGTCTTAGCTACTTTCACAGCTTGAAATTTCTCGTAATCTTGTTTGGGTAAAGCTATTTTGTATCTATAACCATTTTTAAAAATTATCCATTGGAGACACAGGTCCAAGAATTTATATTTTTAGTAGGTAGGCAATAGGCTAAGATCTGGGAATGATCCTTATCACCATAAGTTTTTGATGATAATGTCTTTTAGTGTCGTCTGCCTACTGTCTGCAAGTCTTCACAAGTCAGTCCCCTTACATGAGGTGTCTGTATCTCATTGATTTGTTCCAACGACTATTAAGATTTTGACCTTTATTATTCAGAAATTTGAAGTGCTCTGAGTTATATATCTTTTATGAAGCATCTTCAGATTTTGTCTTATGGGTTTTATACTGACATTCTATTAGTCTTGCAGTATTTAGCATAAATGTTAAATCTTACAAATTCAGTAGTCTGATTCTTTCAGGTGTTACTTAGTCAATCTTATCTGGAATTTAAGAACTAACTCTTCATTGATGACTTTCCTACTGAGCTTAGAAATGGTCAGTAGACTCATCAATGGTACTTCAAGACTGTCTTCATGCTTGTTCACGATTCCTAGCTTCAGTAGAGATCCCTTTCAATTGACTGCATATAAATGTAAAATATAAGTCCTATCTTGAATCTAGTCTGATTATTACAATCCTGAATGTGCTTTAGGCAGATCATCTTTTTAGGGACTTTGTGATCTAATTTAAACAAGCATGTCTCAACATTCATCATAAGAGAACAAAGTACATTGATGTCAAGTATCATTTTCTGAGAAGTGAGAAGAGGATTAAGGAGAAGAAAGTTGAGACTGTTGATAACCCTACTGATATTTTTACTAAGCTGATCCCGAGTAATAAGTTTAAATATTATTTGGACTTGTTAAATATTACTAGTTTTTAGTAGTCCTATCTTACAAAAGTATGAGACCAGTAGTTTGTCGTACATTTGGAAATTTTTATGGTGCATCTAATATATCTATTAATATATTAGGATTCAAGCAAAGATAGAGATTTATTAGAATATTTTGAAATCTATGTTGAACTGCTCAGAGATATTATTGGAGTTTATTAATGATCCTATTATTTGACTAGGGATCATTTTGTTTCTACTATATCAATCTGACAAGCATAATAAAATGAGACACTCTCTTTTACCTTTGGATGTAGCTAATGAGAGCAGGTTTTATATGAAAATAGTGCATGATAAATTTATCATGAAATTGTTTTTAAGTATAAATTTTTTTATCAAGTGTATAAAATTATCCACCAGGTATATCAAAAGTCTAGGTCAATAATAACATAATATCATTGACCCAAATTTTTGATACATCTGATGAGATTTTTTATATTCCTAATTAAATGATTGATAATTTAAAAGTGATTCAAGATAAGCTTATAATTGAAATTTTTTTATACAAAACTTTGCTTAGCTAATAAAATATCAACGAATAATATAATATGTCTTTACATTTTCTCATTTATTTATCTTTCTTGCATTTCATTTAAACACATTGACTCCAAGCTAATTGAAAATAACAACATTGAATATAGCAAAGAGGAAACATTTGGCCAAGTCGAGATGCAAAGAAACCACACAAGAAGTTATTAGATTAAAATTTCCTGCATTGATGATGTTGGTAGAGTGCCGACTAGAATACCACATTCAATCACATGTGATAGATTGCTGACAATCATTTATATTGGATCATACGACAGTTTTAAATTTTTTGTTAAAATATTTCACTTGAGCAAAGCTGAAAATCATCTTTTAAATCTCAACAATCTCATATTCCATCCGTTGTCAATTAATCATAAAGAAATAAATCATCAAAGAGAATGATGACTTAACAGAGTCAGTACGTAACAAAGATGGAGGTCTTACTAACTAGGAAAGATCTTGAGATTTACAAGCTTAAGGAACAACTAGAAAGCTCAACTCTAAGCTTCAAAAAGTTTGCTAAAGGTACTAAAAAATTATTAGATGCTTTGATGGTTGGAAATATAGGTAAAAAAGGTATTGGATATGATCTTAATTCTAGAAAATATGCATGTGATGATATACCTATAAAATTTGTTAAGGTAGGAGATAGTAAATCTGTTACTACTGAGTGTTCGAGTCCAAAAATTTTTGTATGTCATTTCTGTCACAAACAGTGTGATATACGTCCTTACTGCCTTAAGTTTAAGAAGTCTAGAAAATCTTGTAATATGTTACCTGATATGAACATTCTAAGCAACATTTGTCTGAACTCGAAAAAGTCAGTGAGTCTAATACAAAAGGCAATGTTGTTTATACATTCTTAAAAGCATGCATTCCTGGTCTATGGTATTTTGGTAATGGATGTTCTAGACATATGACTGGTGATATTAAATTTCTAACTAATTATAAAATGCATGATGGTAGAAATGTTACTTATGTAGGTGGTTCAAAAGGAAAATTTATTGGTATAGGTACACTGAATGTACATGGTTTTTCAAAGTTAACAAATGTGTTACATGTGAATGGATTACGTGCCAATTTGATAAGTATAAGTCAATTATGTGATGATGATTTGCATGTTAAATTTGATAAAAAATCATGCTATGTGCTCAATAATGATAATGAATGTCTTATGATTGGTAATAGGTCTATAGATAATTGTTGTTTAATTGAGTCAAATGAAACTTGTAATAGTGTGAAATTAGATGATATTACTCTTTGACATAAAAAACTTGGTCATGCTAATTATAGAAGTATCCATGATTTAATAAGACTAGGAGCTGTAAGAGGTCTTCCTAATCTTAAGTTAGATAAAACCAATATTTGTGCTGTATGTCAAAAGGGTAAGCATATCAAAGTGTCACATAAAATATTGACACAAAATTATATAACACATTGTTTTGAACTTCTACATATGGACTTAATGGGTCCAATGGGAACTAAGAATATTGGTGGGAAAACATATTCTTTGGTAATAGTTGATTACTTTAGATACATCTGGATTGAATTTATTAAAGAAAAGTCAGACACTTTTAATGATTTCAAAGTTCTTTACAAAAAATTCAAAACTGTTTTCAACTCTAAAGTGAAAAGAATTAAATCTAATCATGGTATAGAATTTGAAAATATTTCCCTTTCTAAATTTTGTGAGAAAAAGGGTATTCAACAAAGGTTTTCTTCACCAAAAACCCCACAACAAAATGAAATTACAGAAAGAAAGAATAGGACTTTACAACAAATGGCAAGAGTTATGCTTTTATCCAAACATTTATCAAAAAAGATTTGGGGCTGAAGCTTTAAACACAGCATGTCATATTTCAAATAGAGTCTATCTTAGGCTAAGTTCCAAAATAACTCCTTATGAGTTCCTTAATAATAGAAAATTAAATTTGAAATATTTTCATGTTTTTTGTTGTGTTTGCTATATTTTAAATGATAGGGATCAACTGCACAAGTCTAATTCAAAAAGTGATAAAAGATTCTTCTTATGATATTTTAGAAATAGTAAAGCTTATAGAATCTACAATTTAAGGACTGATATTGTGATGAATTTGTTAATGTTGTATTTGATGATGATTCTATTCTTGTAGGAACAAGTTATAAAGAAGATGTTTCAGATTTAATTGAAGTTCCAAAGAAATCTATTGATTCTGATCAAAGTAAAAATGTTACTCAAATGTGACAACATTTGAGAGAACATCTTCTGAAAAGTAAGAACTTATAGAGTATTCTAATATTTTAGACAAAACTCCTTCCTCACGTATTCTGAAAAATTATCCATCAAAGTAGATCACTGGAGAACAATACTCTGGAGTTCAAATAAGAGTGAGTGTAAGTAATGTGGTGATATCTATATGCATGTCATCTAGGTGTAATCTTGTGAATCATGAAAGATGTCATTCTTTAATTGAACCTAAAAAAGTTGTTGAAGCTTTAAAATATGAAAATTGTGTAAATGCCATGCATGAAGAGTTAAATTAGTTTGAATGTAATGATGTTTGGACATTAGTCATAGGCCTGAAAATATTAATGTAATAGGAACTAAGTGGATTTTTAAGAACAAAACTAATGAATCTGACAACATTGTTAGAAACAAAGCTAGATTAGTTGCACAAGCTATACTCAAGTTGGAGGTATTGATTTTGATAAAACTTTTGCACCCGTAGCTAGAATTGAGTCTATAATACTATTACTTGCAAAACATATTTCATTAATATTATATTGCATCAAATGGATGTCAAAACTGCATTTTCAAATGGAATTCTTGATGATGAGGCTTATGTTGAACAACCGAAAGGGTTTGAAAGTTCAGATTACCCAAACCTTGTGTTTAAATTGAAAATGGTCTTATATGGTCTTAAGTAAGCTCCTAGAGCTTGGTATGGTAGGTTAACTGATTTTCTTATTCAAATTGGTTTTGTAAGAGGTGAAGTTGATAGAACATTGTTTATTAAACATGATAAAAACAAAGTAATTATTGCACAAATATATGTTGATGATATTGTGTTTGGTTCTACTTGTGATCATATGTAGAAAGAATTTGTGAATGAAATGACATCAAATTTGAACTGTCAATGGTTGGTGATTTGAATTACTTTCTTTGACTTCAAATCAAGCAACTAAAAGATGGAATTTTCTTTTCACAAAGTAAATATGCAAAGAATTTGGTTTAGAAAATGCTATACATATGAAAACTCCTATAGGATCCTTACAAAATCTGTGTAAAGGTTTGACCTAACATTATACAGATCACTGATAGGAAATCTTTTATATCTAACTGCTTGTAGACCAGATATAATGTTTAGTGTATGTTTATGTGCAAGATACCAAAGTAATCCAAAAGAGTCACATTTAATACTGTCAAAAGGATTATCAAATATGTTGCTAGAACATGTGATCTTGACATTTGGTATAGCAAAGATACGAACAATTCCTTGCTAGGTTATAATGATGTTGATTGGGCAGGTGATAGTGATGATAGAAAAAGCACATGTGGAGGTTGTTTCTTCATGGGAAACAATTTAATCTCTTGGCATAGCAAGAAGCAAATTTGTGAGTCTATATCCACTGCAGAGTCGGAATATATTGCAACAAGGTGTTGTACTCAATTACATATGGTTTAAATTGTGATGTGCTTACTGTGATGTGTGATAATATATCTAAAAATCATATATAACATTCATTTACAAAGCATATTAGTATAAGACATCATTTCATTAGAAATCTTGTTGAGAAAGAAATTGTGAAGTTAGAATATGTTTCAACTGAAAAGCAACTTGCGAATATTTTTACAAAAGCCCTAGATGACCAGAGGTTTTCATCACTTAGGAAATCTCTTGGTTTATGCACTATCTAATTTAAATTTAGTCTGAGTGTTGTAACAAATGTTCTGATACTTTTGACAACATCATTTTAGTTCTCATAAATTTGACTAAGTATAGTTATTTATATATAGTTACTTTGTATTTTACGATTATTTTTCTCACTTAGCCTGTTGGAACAAATGAAAGTTCTAGACATACATCTCTTAAATGCCATTAAAAATATTCACAAAAAGATGCTAAATCACTGAGTAACTATGGGACATGGAGCTCGCTACTACGATGTTCTTGTTTCAAAAAATGATGAAAACTGCATCAGTATGTTCATAATCCATTGAGTAACTATGGGACATGGAGCTCGCGACTACGATATTCTCTTTTGAAAAGATAGATCAATATGAACTTAAAGTGTGAAGTTAAAAAAAAGGGGCAACACTAATGAAGTAAATTCATGTAAAAGTCGTGTTGAGATTGTATTTGTGCTGACATATTTGACAATATTGGCTCAGTTTGAAAAATGATATATCTTTGTGCGTTATTTATTTTCTGGATATTTAATTATATATTGTCTTATTTATGTGAATTAATTTCTCCAACTTTATATATAGTTAGATATCATATTAGGGTAGTTATTGTTTATTAAATTGTTTAATTAAAAACTACAAGTTAATGTCCCTCAACATGAGTGGTTATTAAAACCACCACATCATGTTCTACCCCATGATTTCCAAAAATAACTTCCATAATGTTTTCTCTATTTATTGATCTCTATGTAACCAAAGCCTTATACAAATTATTTACTTTGTTCATGATGTTGTCATTTGATTCTACATGAGGTATTACTTATAACACTATTTTGTAGAACATTCATTACTTCCTATTACTGGTATCTCAAATTAATTTTTAAGTATTAATTATCACATCATTTATGCAGATGAAGGAATCGATTTCTACCACTTTACATTCAAAATTAAATATGCAAAAACCCTTTTCTTCCTTTTCTGAAAATCCACTTAACATTCTTGCTACAATGGATTCCTCTGATAATGTCCAGAATATTGCGCCGGAAATATCGCAGTGTCACCAATATCTTCTACTATCACCATAGGAACAGTGGAAGTTCCGATTCCAGAAATTGTCGTTACCTCCACCACTGAAAATCTACCTTCATCTTCGAACCCTATGCCTGAAATTGAGCCACCAAATCTACAAGCACCACTTCAAACTTATCCTATCGAGATTAAGCTTCCAGCCGATGCTTCAATCGACGACATGGTAGAAGCATATGTATGCATTGAAAGCAACCACACTTACAAACCATTTATCCTGTGGTTGTTGTAGGTGAGTAGGAAATTGACCTCAATCCCATCAAGAGGCTTGCATTCCCTGAAGATTACGTGCATGAAAGCTCATGTGAGGAACTGCCTGACCAGGATGATGATTCCCTTGCATTCAATGACTTGGGAAAGAGACTGCAATAAGTTTGTAGCCATGATCGTGGGAAATACACCACACTATGTGGAGGAAAACATCATCGCTTGTATAGGACGATGGGAAGAAGGTAGATTATTTTGAGAAGAGAAGAAAAGGTGTCGATCAAGGTGTTGCTGCAAACCTTATTAGGGTTTTCAATTCCAACGATAAAGATGATGATTCCCTTGCTTTAGCTCCTAAAGAAGCTCAACATGCTGAGCAAAAGAAAAGCCCCGAGGAGACTGACTTAGAGATGAACGTGACTTTAAACCAGTCCATTGCCAAGAATAGAAAGAGTTCCAAGAGGAATAAAACCAAGCCTATTTTGCAGAATGATCCGGAAAATGTCACAAAAATGTTATCTCTCCGATGGCAACATCCAAAAATGAAGAAGCTGATGCTAAGGAACATTCTTACAAACAATCTGAGGAACACTCTAGTTCACCCACACAATCTGATGAAGATCAAGTATCATTTGACTATTCTGAGTCTGAAAGTGATGATGATGATGATGATGATGAGTATTTTGTCATGACTAGTGCTAAGTACAAAGAGATAAGAACTAGGTTGTTGATTCTTGAAAAAGTGAACAAAGTGTTTGATTTTGAGAAAGTTAATGTGGTGAGATATCTGCAAGAAAGGCCTTTGATGTATATTGTCCAGTTTGCTAAACCATTTTATGTTGAATGGATATATAAATTTTATGCTAATATTAAGGAACACATTAGGAGAGAGAATTCAAGACACTATGAAAACACTTGGTTTAGGAATGCTAAGATCATGATTACACCTAGGATTATCAATGGGTTGTTGAGAACTAGGAATTGCTTTGAACCTACAGCTGATGATCTTGATGAGGTTGTATCTGTTCTTATTGGTGGTCATGTGAAGAAATTGGTGAATAGATTGAATGTTTAAAATTGACTAGCTTATTCTCTATGTTGCATAAGTTAGTTGTGTATAACTGGTTGCCTTCCACCAACACTGCCATTTTTACCAAGGAACAAGATGTTTTACAATACAAGATAAGTTTGAATTAATTTGATTTGGGTTAAAATATTTTTCACAACATGATGAGTAACAGTGGAGGCATTTCAGGGAAAGTACTACTGCCATATCCCTGCTTGATATCTCAACTTTTGGAAGATAAAGAGTTTGATAGATGTGATAAGGAAACTATTAGTAGTTTCTAATCCAGTTTCAGAATCTCAAACACCTTGTTGATGGGTCCAAGACTCATTGATTTGCCCTTACCTAGAAATGAGCATGGATAATTTTCACACCAACCTGCTGCACAATCTCCTATTCGAAATATTGTTTAAAATGTTGGCAACTTTAATGCCAACATTTCTCCTGGAGGATCAGTACACTATGTCCAACTAACCTTTGATTATATAAACACTCAAATTTTTTCTTTACACAACACAATTGATAATTTCCTTGCCAATGTTGAGGAATTGAAGATTAGGAAGAAATTTTGGGAGGACTTACTTTCTACTCCAATAGTGTGAGTAGGTCCTGATGTTGATGTCGATGTCAGAGGTTCAGGGGGTGTTAACTTGGAGGAGATGGAAGTAGATCCAGAAGATCCAGGAGTGGAGAGTGTTGTAGCTGATACTGTTATAAATGCTGTCATAGATGCTATTGCAGATGCTGAAGAAAGTGTTGCTGAGATTGCTGCCACTTATGTTGCTGAACATATTGCTTCAGATTCAAGTGTTGCAACTCTTGTTGATGCTCAAGTTGCTGACCCAATTCCAGAAGTAACTTCTGCCGATGAAATTATTCAGGAAGATGTTCTTGAGAATGCCTGATCATTTGAGCTGACAATGGGGGGGGGGGAGATTCTTAAAGTGTGGGGGAGTTGTGCAGGATTATTAAGGATGCAGCTGTTACCTTGCAGCTCTTACTTCCCTACTTTATTTCTCTATTTCTCTCTTGTGTTAAAACTCTTTTATTTATGTTATTCAATTTTTATGATTGTAATATGTTATGTCTAAAACTCTTAGAAGCTTAGACTTTATTTCTGTTTGTTTGCTGAACACTTTATTAGGCTTTGTTGCCATTTTATTGTGATTGGATTGATAGTTCTTTTTGGTCCATAAGCACCTTGTGTGTGCTTTATGTCCGTATACTATCATTCCTTATTATGTGTGTTTATTTGTGTTATTGTATATGTTGATAGCATTTTTGGTCCATAAGCACCTTGTGTATGCTTTATGTCCATATACTATCTTGTTTATTTTACTTGTTTATTTATTGCCTATGTTTCCTTGTTTTATTGGTCTAACTCCACTTTACTTCAACTTCAGTTTGTGTTGTAGTAGAAATGTCAAATTGGGGGAGATTGTTGATATTGACATAATGTTGTGACTTTTGCTTCCAATATTTTTGGCAACATCAGAATTTGCCCTTTCGACTAACTTAACCTCATGATGATTTTGTGTTGTGATATTTGCCTAGGTATGGAAGTGGAAGACGTGAGGAGTTCCAGAATCATCCAAGACATCAACAGTTAATACTTGATTAGATAATTACCCCACTAACATAGAAGTTACATCATATAAGGAAGTTATAGGAGTTACTTTTGCAAGGCTAAAATATCGGCTCTTAGTGGAGTATGGATGCTGAAATTTCACGTCTATAAATAGATGAGACATTCGACATTTCAGAGTGTGGAATATAAGACCTAAAAACTATCGAGTAGTTCGTCTATTTAAAATCTAAACGGTTATATTCCTCCACCAGAATGTTGTGATAAGTGTAGAGGCACGTAGAGCAATATTCGTTTTTGCATTAGCATTCCGTTTGGCTAAACGTGGATATGCTAAGCTTGTTTAGGTCTAGCCTGTAGTTATATCTTGTATAATATTCCTTGTGTGAGTCGTTTTTGGTCTACATGACCTTGTCTTTTTTGTTTCTTTTAAAATCTTGTTTTGTGTCACTACTTTGTTACAGTGAACGTTTTCCGTCAGGAGACTTCACATATTATATATTGTATATGTAAAAAAATTATATCTCCTTGCAAGTGTGTTTGTGTTTAAGTCTTCCATTATGCATGTGTTGTCATTTATGTTTCCAATATTTTTAACATCTTTAAAAAAACACTCACACTACATAGGCAAGCACCCTCAACACATATTATACCCTTGTTAATTAAAGAGGGTATTTTTACCCCTCTTCTCGGCCCACTTTAAATTAAAAAAAAAAAATTCCCGTCACTAGAACTCTCTTTTAACCTTTATTATTAAAGAGGGACACAATCCCTCTCATTAAGTCCCCTCTTTATTTCAGTATTTTTTGTAGTGTACAAAATTATCAATTTTTAATTAAAATATTATGAATTTTGTTAAAAAAAAAAAAGTAACACCGTTATTTGTAACACCTTTTATACTTATAAGGGTCATTTACATATTAGTTCAAAAAAGTAGTTATATTTACAATTTGGTTCACAATTTCTGCACAGAAGTATAATTTTTTCTTGCACAAAAGCATATTTTTTTTCCGCACAGAACCAATTTGTAATTAATGTCAATTTTGTGAACCATTTTGTAATTTCCCTACTTATAACTCTGAACCTGAAACAATCATTATTTTTGTACTTAAACAAAATCTATTTTAACTCAAATAATATCAGTTACCCCTTCCATCCCATAGAAACTTAGAAGGGGAAGGGACACATTATGAAGAAAAAAGTTGAATAAAATTGGAAAAATAATATTTTAAGGGGCAATTTAGTAAAATTTTATATAAAAAGTAAAGAAGTTAGTTGGATTGAGTGTAATATGGGCAAAAAAAATGAAAAAGTAATGACATTTTGTGTATATATGTAAATATTGTAAGTATGAAGTTTATAAAAGAATTTTCTTTTTGGAGTCTTCAAGTTCTTATAGGATGTTCCAAAAAGAAAAATATATAAGTTTTTATAGGACGAAAAGAATATTAATTTTAGGATAAAAATTTGTTTGAGACTGTCTTATGATATGAAAGTATAGAAATTAATATCCACACTCTACTATAGTGATAATAAATTATATTTAATTTAGGGTGATTTTCATATAGGTTCAAAAAAGTCACTATATTTGCAAATAGATTCACAATATTTGCGCAGAAGCACATTATTTTTCTACACCTAAGCATACTTTTTTTTCTGCACAGAACCTACTTGTAAATATAATAAATTTTTTAAACTTATATGTAAACCACCCTTTAATTTATACCTTATTTAATTATCTTATGATATAAATGGTTCTCACACAAGACTCCGTCTAATTTTAAACTAGTGGGAAAGATTGACGTACGGTTCCCAGTATGGACATGATCCACGAATTGGTAAGATTCTCTACTAACTAAAATAAGGTACTATCCTGTAAAATTAGATCCATCAGAAAATTCCATATAAAACTCCATCTAAAAATTAGCACGTCTTATAAATCTTCCTACTATATATTAACAGATAGCTTAGGTTCCAGCTAGTCTACATTAGTTTTGTTTAGTGTCATTTATATGATATATGTAAGTACATGAATCATAATTTGATTGTATTTGTAGGATAAATAAATACTTTGCGCGTAGGAGTATATTTAATTTTCCATCTTGAATTTGATATACTCATTATTTCACCTTATAATCATCCTCCTCAATCAATCCCCCATACCACAACCAACAACATTCATTTTTTGTCAACTTTTGCAAAATTGGAGTACAACATTAATGATGTAACCACCATGAACATAAACTCTCATTCGACATATGTAAGGGTAAAAAAGGAAAATAAAATTTCATTCCCATTACCATGGAAGAATTTGAAACAAGCGCCCCCTTAATATTTCGTCTTGCCAAATATTGAGATTATATAATTTTTTTGATTAATTGTTGTTTGTAGACTTAATCTAATATTATATGTGAGTTAGATGATTTAATTTAATTATAATATGCAATATTCTGGTTTGGTTAAAAATATATATGATATCTCAATATTATGTTATTTTAATAATCAATTTATTTTTGTATATGTGGAAAGTTTGATGACAAAATTAACTATAAACAAAATATTAATTATTCAAAAATATTATTAATATTCTTTTCTTATTTCTTAATTAAATTTGGGTCTTAATTTGTTGATAGGCGAACTATTCAAAGAAGGTCGCCGGCTTGTGCAGAAGCCACGTCACTGGCTTGGACCAAGGTCGGCACAGAGAAGCTCGGCGAGGCAAGAAAGAAGCTCGCCCAAGCTCCTGATGGACCAGGTCCAACCGCCACTTTTGCCCGGAGAGAGAAGCTTGTTGGCGGGCTTCCCCGCTCGAAGGGAAACTTGCCCACACTCATAGAGACCTAGCGAGAGTCCACCACTACATTGTTCTCGAAACAATACAAGGCATCGAAGCTCGCCTAGAAGCTCACCAAAGTTAGAGATGATAGGCAACGTGTGTATAAAGGGCAAGTGGGAATGTAGTAGGGTAAACATTGTAAAGGTAGCATGGTGATGGACCAAGACAAGTGTTGAGGACACTTGTCAATACTTAAGGCCAAATAGGCCCACAAGGTACCACCACACCCATAAATACATCTCTCTTGTATCATTCTCTCTCAAAGTTCTCATAATACAACACTTACTTTCTCTCTCTAAGCTTTCACTTTCTCTCTCTATATTATCCACTCAAGAACAAGAATTAATCTTTAGTTATTGTTTGGTAGATTTAAGCTCATAACAGCCATTAATCATTCCGTTGGTAAAATCTATCAACAATTTGGTGCTAGAAGAAGGGAGTCCCTGAACCTCCGATTCTTAAAAAATTTGAGAGCAAAAGTGAGGATTGTTTGAAGATTTGAAGGTGTTCTTGACCAAGACTCAAAAACACTTGAAGATACACACATATTTCCATTTTCGAACAAAAACCCAGATTTTTGGGCTTGTAAATTCTGGAAAGAGGTTTTTAAACGCATGTGTGCACACAAATAAACTAGATTCTGGATAATTTGTTGCATACAAGGCTAGACAAAAACCTGAACAATGTTTACCTTGGCTGGAATACGACGACCTTAGCGACCTTCTTAACGAAACCTCAACATGTCGAAAGAACAAACCTCGGCGACTACCAGGAGGTGGAAGGGAACCACCCAGAACCAGGTCGATGGGGAGACCTCGCGCCGAGCTCCCCAGAAGAGCAATGCCCCGCGAGCTCCCTTGCGAGCTTCAGCTACTCAGGATGAGCTAAACCGCGCCCTGAGGGACCTCGCCAACAACCCCGACGAGCTCCAACGCACGATCGCTGCCCTGCAAAGATTGTAGCAAAGACAACTGAGCGAGCTCGCTATAGTACCTCGACGAGCTCCAGCTAATGAGGCCAAGGAACAGACAAGGCCGACCCAGGGCAACCAGACCCGGGGGCAATACAGTGACCTCCCCACTGAGCAGGAGGCAAGCTCCGCTCAAGCTCACCGGCACAGGGAGCGCACCAGGAAGGCCAAGGTGGCGGAGGGACCAGGTCCGCGTAAGGGACGAGCTTCGGCCTATACCGAGGCATCCGCCACCTATCAGTCGCAGAGAAGGGAGGTCCTCCAGGGCAGATTAGGGCCGAGGTGCGAGGAGAACGAACGAGCGGCGGCCCCTGCTTCACCCCAAAGAGGTGAATCGGACCTACAGCCTCGTAGGTCCGCCCATGATCGACTGAGAAGGCCCACAACTGATAGGTTGGGCCCGAATGGTGGGCATCAATTCCGGCCCATCACAGAGGGGTCACCCCAGAGCGAGGCACCGCGAGGGCGTGCGTCCACGAGACGCACGACCTTCGAACAGCCTCCACAGGAGGTGGCCCACAATGACGATCTGGCCACATTGAAGAAAGCCATCGAGATGCTACAACAGCAAGTAGCAGCCAAATCTAGCGGACCCGACGCCACCACTCTCCCCGTATCTCCATTGGCACCTGCCATCCTCAGAGTACTGGTCCAAAAGAAAATCCAGTTCCTGGTAATGTCTGCATAGGAGGGCGAATCTGACCCGAAGGTCCATCTGGCCAAGTATGCAGACTATATGATCTTGGTGGGTGCCACCGATGCCACTCAATGCCGGAACTTCCTGCTGACCCTCAAGGATCGAGCTCACCACTGGTTCTCATCACTTATCCCGGGGTCGATCCAATCATTCAGCCAACTCATGCGGGAGTTCCTGGCCCACTTCTCCAGGTTCGGGTCTTACCTGACCTAGAGCACCAACTCGCCAACATCCACCAAGGCGACAATGAGACCGACCGGCAGTACCTGGAGAGGTTCGATAAGATCCTGCTGGAAGGTGAACCGGTGAGCGAGGACACCAAAATCGTTGCGGTGATTGTTGGACTCAAGAAAGGCACCGAGCTTTGGAAGGAGATGCACCTAGCATGTTCGAACACCTACATCAAGTTCCGACACAAAGCTGGGGTGTTCGTGGCTATGCAGGAAGCCCTCCTGAAAGAGGTCGGTGCCTCAGAGGAGAAGAAGCCATATGGAAAGAAGTCCGAGGGCACATACAAAGCTCCCCGGAACTTGAAAGTTTTCGGTGACGGAGACGAGTTCAAGGAGAAGCTCAACCAAGTGCTCACCGTCTCCGTTAACAATGTCTTTACCACGGTCAAAGACAAAGCCATGTTGGACGAGCCGAGGAGAATCCGCCAGGACCGCGCGAAGCTAAACCCCAACAAATACTGTGCTTACCACCAGTCGATCGGCCACTTTACCAGCGAATGCCGTGACCTCCTCAAGCAGTTGTGGAAATTCTATGAGGACGGGAAGCTGGCCGAGTTCGTCAAAAAGCACCGGCCAAGAGAACCAGGGTAGAAAGGCGGAAGGTCTCCAATGATGAAGGAGAAGACGAGGACCGACGTGGCCCTTAACATAGGCGAAGGGCGCCTCCCCAACCTCAGCAAAACCTAGAACCTACTCGAGAACTCCTGGTTCTCGAGGAAGTGATCTGAGCTGCAGGAGGTCTCCAGGATGGGAGATCCTCCATCTCTAAAAGACAGAGGAAGGTCGAAGTCTAGGCCGTAAATCAGGTTCAAGAAGGCAGCTCCAGTTCCAAGCCCGCCGCGCAACCTTCGGAGGGACTGACATTCTCTTCGGCGGACTTAGAGGGAATTCTGATGCCCCACAACGACTCGTTGGTGATAAGCGCTAACATCATGAACCTCCGAGTTCACAGACTGCTTGTGGACACCGGCGCCTTCACCAATATTCTCTTCAAATGCACCTTAGATGCCTTAGGTGATTTTGAGTCGTATATAGAACCTAGCAATGCTAGGATAGTGGGGTTCGGAGAAACTGTAACCGTCCCCTTAAGTAGTATTAGGTTGAGCGTCCAGCTTGTATCGGCCGAGGACCCGGAGCGGAGACTGACCAGGTTAATAGATTTCCTTGTTGTCGTCCAGCCGTCCTCCTACAACGGGTTCCTTGGCCGCCCCTTTATCAATGAATTCAAAGCGGCATGTTCGACCTACTACTATTTTCTCAAGTTCCCAACTCCAAAAGGGGCCGGAACCATTAAAGAGGACCAGAAAAAGGCCCGTGAATGTTTGCTCCAAATCGAAGACGGCTGAGTCAAAAAGTCTGTAACGCAGGTTCACATCCTTGAAGAAAATGTTCAGATTCCGGCAGATGAACCAAACATCCTAGACGTCATCTCAGCCAAGCCCGAGTTAATGGAGGTAGGTGACCTGCCGGAACCTACAACTGAAATTGACCAAGTCCCAGGACCTGTGCAGAACTCACAACCGGCACCAATGGAGGGAGTGGAGGAAGCTCAAACTGACCAAGTGCAAGAACCAATGCGAGATCTGCAACATGCACCCATGGAAGTGGTTGATGAAGTCCAAGGTGGAGGACCTGTGGGAGGTCAAGAACCAGCGCCAATGGAAGTTGACTCAGCTCCTCAGGTCGCAGAACCACCCCAAGTTGATGAACCATCGGGGGCAGTGCAAGTTGGAGAACCTGCCCCAGTTCATGGCAAAGCTGACAACTTCGAGCCGCGTATAGGCCACGAACCTGCGTGTATGTCATAAGATGAATGGGATGAGTTCATCAACGATCCAAGGTGGAAAAGCCAGAAGAGGAAGGCCACTCCCATGGAGGATTTGACAGCGATCCCGGTGGACCTGGAAAGGGACTTGGAGCTTTTCATAGGTTCAGAGTTGCCAGAACCGTACCGGTCAAAGATGGAGATGTTCTTTGTCCAACTTGGACGTGTTTGCTTGGTCCCATGAAGACATGACGGGAATCCCGTTGGAGCATGCATGTCACCGACTCAACATAGACCCGACGAGGAGACCTGTCCGCGAAAAGCGAAGGAAGTACGGACCAGACAAGTATGCGGCCCTAACCACCGAAGTTGAGAAGCTATTGGACAACAAGCTGATCAAGGAAGCCTTATGTCCACAGTGGGTAGCGAACCCCGTTCTGGTGAAGAAGACCAACGGGACGTGGAGACTATGCATCTACTTCACGGACCTAAACAATGCATGCCCGAAGGACAACTTCCCACTACCCCACATTGATCAGCTTGTGGATAGCACCGCGGGCCACGAGATGATGACGTTCATGGACGCTTTCGCGGGCTATCACCAGATAGCAATGCACCCAGATGACTAGGAACATACGACGTTCTACACCAACAAAAATATGTATTGCTGGGAAAGGATGCCGTTATGACTTATCAACGCCGGGGCAACCTACCAAAGGTTGGTAAACAGGATGTTCGATCAACACGTCGGCGAATTATGTGGACAACATAGTTGTCAAGAGTTTGCGAAAGGAGGACCACCTCGACCACCTAAAGCAAACCTTCGACATACTATGCCACTACAACATGAAGTTAAACCCCAAGAAAAGTAGCTTCGGTGTACATTCGGGGAAGTTCCTGGGATATCTGGTGAGCCAACGGGGAATAGAAGTTAACCCGACGCAGGTCAAGTGCATAATCGAAATGAGTGCGCCCGATTCTGTGTAAAAAATTCAAAGATTAACCGGGTGTATGGCAGTTTTAAACAGGTTTATCTCCAGGTCTGGTGATCGAAACCGTCCATTTTTTTAGGCAATAAAGGCGAACACACAGAGATATAAGGAAGCAACCAAAGCTAACTAGCTTCACCTTAAAAATCACTTCAAATGGATGAACGAATGCCAACGAGCTTGCTAAGATATTAAAGCATACCTGGCAAACACTCAAACCCTGTCAAAACCGGTACCTGGTGAGAAGCTATACCTGTACCTTGCTGTGTCGGAGGTTGCAATTAGCTCCGTCCTGGTTCGAGAAGAGGCAAAAACACACCTACCAGTGTACTACGTAAGCTAAATCTTACACGAAGCTGAGTTGAGGTATACCCCAACGGAGAAGCTAGCCTACGCACTGGTGATGAGTGTTAAAAAATTGAGGCCCTACTTCTTCGACCACCCGGTGGAAGTGTTGACAACATTCCCACTAAGGCAAATACTGCAATGGCCAGACACTGCGGGATGCTTGTTGAAATGGTCACTAGAAGTCAGCCAATACGGTATAACCTACGCTCCTCAAACAGTGATCAAGGGACAAGCACTCGCCGATTTCATCGTCGAGCTGACTTTCCCGCAAGATCCGACGAGGTGACGTATAACTCTGTGACACCTCTACATTGACGGATCATCAATTAGCATAGCAGCAGGGGCCGGTGTAGTTTTGATTAGCCCAGACAAACAAGTCTTCACCTCCGCGATCCATTTTGATTTCAGAGCAACCAACAATGAGACGGAGTACGAAGCTTTGATAGCCGGACTTAGGTTATCATTAGCTGTGGGGGCAACCAATCTCCAGGTTTTCAGAGATTCCCAGCTAATAATATCCCAAGTCCGGGGGGAGTACGAGGCAAGAGATCAGCAGATGATGACGTACCAGAAGATAGTTGCACACCTGATCTCGATGTTTACACAAGTTTACATCAATCAGATACCAAGGCTGGAGAACACACAAGCAGACGCCCTAGCCCGGCTAGCTACCAATAACGACGAAGCAGAAGTCACTGAGGTCGTAGTCACCAAGCTGAAGAACCCCTCAACGTCCGATTACAAAGTAAATTAGACCTCGAGTGGGGGGCAGGAAGGCGATGAAGATAATGAAGATTGGCACTCCGATCCAAAAATACTTGAAGGACGGAACGATTCCTGAAGATACATGGGAAGCTAGTCGGCTAGTGAAGCAAGCGGCCAGATATACATTGGTGGATGACCAACTCTACAAACGGGGATTCTCTCTACCCCTACTCAAATGCTTATCTAAAAAATAAGGGTTCGAGGTGTTAGAAGAAATCCACGAAGGAATTTGCGAAAGCCAAGCTGGGGGGCAAGCTTTGGCATACAAGACAATCAGATAAGGGTACTACTGGCCCACTCTTCGCAAGTATGCCATCAGCTTCGCACGGAAGTGCCGAAAGTGCCAACTTTTCGCACCTAACATCCACTCTCCAGTTACTCAACTAAAGTCAGTTTTCAGCCCATGACCTTTTGCAAAATGGGGTATCGACTTGATCGGCCCATTTTCACCTATCAGAGGCGGTGTAAAGTTTGATGTCGTAGCAGTAGACTATTACACTAAATGGGCTAAAGCCGAGGCACTTACAACAATAACACAAGAAAGGATGATCAGTTTTATATGGAAGAATTTGATCTGCCGTTTTGGACTTCCGCAATCGATCATAACGGACAACGAAAGATAGTTCGACGGCCAGAAGTTGAGAGAATTTTGTAGTTCTTGGAACATTAAGAAGTACTACTCAACCCCTTACCATCAGCAGTCGAACGGCCAGGTTGAGGAGGTTAACAAAATTTTGAAACATATATTGAAGATCCGCCTCGAAGACAAGAAAGGAAGCTGGGCAAACGAACTTCCGGAGGTTCTGTGGTCTTACAGAACATCATACCGGGCAAGTATTGGAGAAACGCCGTTTGCCTTGGCCTTCGGGACAGAAGTGGTAGTACCGGTGAAAGTCCAGAATAAGACTTGGAAGGTGGTTGGATTTGACGAAGAAAAGAACGACGAAGCCTTGGCAGTTGAAAAAGATTTGATCAAAGAAATCAGAGCTTCGTTAGAAATGAAGAATGCCACCTACAAGCATAGAGCGGAGAAGTACTATAATTCCCAAGTTCGAGATCGAAAGTTTAAAGTTGGGGATTTAGTGCTAAGGAAGAAACTGACAACCCCGCCGGGTGTGTTCGGATCAAATTGGGAAGGACCATTCCGGATTACCGCAGCCTGGGCAAACGATACATATGACCTTGAAGACGCAGAAGGAATTGCCTCGTCATACACTTGTAGTGCGGGACATTTGAAGAAATTTTATCAATAGATCGAGATTTTGTAATAGATTAGTCAAAGTTTCGCATCAGAAGTGTTGATGGCAGCCAACGTAATCTACGTTACTATATGAAGTTAAAAGTTTTTCTTGAAAAAATATTCAACTGTTCGAAGCTTCATGACACGCAAGGACCAAGGTCCCGAACGTTATAATCTAAAGGCTCAGAGGCAAAGGCCAAAGTGCCCCAGGGTAGCGAAGGTGTCCTTCTTAAAGGATCACTAAGCACCTACTGCCCTAAGTTAGAAAAATTCACAAAAAAGACGGTTAAAATGTCTAAGGTAAGATTCGTGAAACCCGGTCGCCCAAAGTGAATTAAAACAAAGTACAACTCGCCGCCCCAAGTGGTTGCAGACGAGAAATTTGTGGCCCTAAGTGGTGTAAGATGGATAATACGTACTATTCAAACAAAGGTACAATTTGTAGTCCTAAGCGACGTAAAACAAATGATTCACTTCTCGAAAGTAGAGTAAGACGAACAAGTAAGTACCGAAAATGTAAAACGAGCTAATCAAAGATATACCCTGCGTAAAAATGTAAATAAACATGGTTGAAACAAAAGAGTCAGATTTCATTCAAAAATACTTGAGAAACTTTCAAGCCAAAAAGGATACATGAAAAATTCCCAAGTATACGAAGTGGTGCTAGTCACAAAGGTCGACTAGCTGACCATCTTTGAAATGCAAAACAAGCTCCTTCTGGGCGAGCTATACACAGCCCGGCGAGCTACTGTTACTTCAAACAAAAAAATAAAAAACTACACTAAAGAAAACAAGGAAAAAAGCTAAGTCTCTGGAGCTTCCGGGGTTGGAGTGGCGGAGACATCGGCAGGGATCTCGGGGTTGGCGACCTCGGGAGCAACCTCGCCACCAGCAGCTTGGCAATCTTGAGGGGAAAGTTCGGGCAACGTGGTGATGTTGCCCGTAAGCCCGCTGGTGTCAAGCTCGCCAATATTGAGCATTGCATCCTCGCAGGCATCTTGGAGCTGCTCCATAGTTGGGGGAGTTCGCTCTTCCTCCTCGGCAACCCCCTCATTTGTGATGTTCAACTCCGGCACGGGTATTGTGTTGGTGATCTTGAAGCGTGCCGGGACGAAGTCAATGGGCACCCCAAGCTCTGGAAGGTCGCCGATGTCTAGCTCTGTCTCGTCGGGGAAGAGTGCCTTGTCCAAGCACTCTTTGAAGTCGCCGACCACCGCCTTCATTTCGTCATCTTTGTAAGCTCGCGCCCACCAGATGGTCCTGATGACCTTGACATAGCACTGGACAAATCCCTTGTCCGAGGCCTCGGCTTTCACAGCATCCAAGTCTGCCAAGGAAGAGGCATCACTGCAGAGCTCGGCAACCACGTTGATCTTGGCCGAGAGCTCGTCCCTCAGCTTTGAGCACTCTTCATCAGCACCCTTAGTCAAACCCCGCTGCAACTCTAGCTCCTTCTTGGTCACCGTGTGCTCGCCGACCTCCTTGGCGAGCTTCTCGGCGAACTTCTCCCCCTTAGCTTTGGTTTGGGCATCCACATTTCTTTGGTTGGAGGCGAGCTTTCGTTGTAGTTCGCCGAGGTTCTTGAGGGCGCTATTTTCAGACGCCAAGCCGCATGCGCCTTCTCCTCAGCGAGCTCCACTGACTTCTTCAGCTTGTAAGCATTCTCCGCCAGCTTCAGATTAACCTCATTCCTCTTCTGGCGATCTTCCTCCAGTTGAGTGGCTTGGTCGATCACCTTCTGATTTGCAAGCAGTAGCCCAATCGCGTGATACATTGAAAGCCGAGCATTTTCGATCAGGTTTTGGCTTTCAATGGTCGCTAGCTGAGGGGTTGACCAGTACGTCGGCACCTCACTCACGGTGTTTCGAGTAAGGCCTGGCGGAAGGTTGCGCATGGAGGTGAGAGTACGAGAACACTCATAAGAGTGGAGTGCCTCATGCCTGTTGGGATAAGCGATGGAGGCGTAGCTGCAAGGTTAAAACACTTGGTCAATAAACAAGTGACAAAAGCAATGCAAGAAATAACAAGGTATGGAAACCAAGTTGGTGAGCTACTTACTGGACTCTCTCGGGATCCCAACCCAGGATTGTATCGCCCGTCAGTTGGGCACCGAAGGGAGATGGCGAAGGCGGCGACCTTGGTGTGGAGGCAAGAGCCAAGGGAGGGTGGACTGAGCAGATCCGCCCTGACCGGATCTCGACCCAGCTCGCCCAATTGGGTCAGATTCCTCATCCAGAAGGGCAAACTTGGGGAATTTTGACTGTTGGAAGCACGACCCAATCACCACCTGCAAATAGTTGTAAAAAGGTGGTTAGCAACTTGGCGAGCTACCACCTAATGGGCGAGCTTCAGAGTGTAGTAGACCTGGAAGTTCAGGACCTTGAACCGTCAAATGATGCGGCAAGGTGTGAAGCCCAACAAGCCGAAGATAATGGTGTTGGCAAATGTGAGCGATCTTCCGATCCTCTTTATTCCTCAAATAACAAACAACTGGCACCAGGTCAAACTCGAGGGGTATTTCGGGCTTACCGCGGCTAGACTTGTGGTGCTTCAAACCTGCAAAATAATAGAATTAGATTAGTTAATCTAATTCAACCCACGCACACCGAAAAATGCGACCTACTGCTGGCCTCTCCATATTCCTCAGGAGAAAAAATTCGCCCTCCTCGTCCGGAGTAGTTGGTAGAAGCTCGCCAATCTCCGCCCATGAAGATGAATTGCTGCTTCCAGTCGCGGACCTTATTCGGTAGGATCCCCAAAAACTTCTCTCCCGGACGAGCTTTGAGGTAGTAATACCCCTTGCCATCGTTTACTTGTCGGGTTACAGTAAACAATTCATTGAGCTCTGCCTTGGTAAACTGGTTTTCATACCCCCTCCAGTCTGAAGACTGCCAACGTCGCCAACAAGCTGCTCCAAGCATTAGGGGTGAGCTGTGTAATGGCGAGGTTGTTGTCGAGCAAAAATTAGCCGATGATCGGGTGCAGGGGCAATGTAAGCCCGACCTCAAGGGTATGAACGTTTATGGCAGTCAACCCCACTGGAGGCGCATCAGCTCGCTCTTTCTTTTCCGGGGCATACAGGAATATGTCTAGGGGGATCCGATACCTTTTGTGGAGCTGGGGAAGCTGGTACTCATTAATAACACTCCTAACCTCGCTCGCTTTATAGTCAGACTTGTTTGCAACATTCCTGTAAGTTCGCTCGGGAAGTGGGAAGCTCGCCACGTGCTGGGCGACGTATTCCTCCCAATCGAATGGATGAATGATGTCGGCGGGGACCTGATGTTCGATCAGCTGCGGCTCTAGGAAATCAATGGAACGGAACCACTCAATCGTGTCCTCCTCCTCAATCTCGGTGACCTCTTCACTGCCGCCTTCATTGCCGCTAGCCTACCTCTCTTCAGGGGCTACCTCCTTCTCGCCTTCCCAAACCTCGCGATAGACGGAACTGGTGGCTTTCTCAACTGGCTCGGATCGAACCTCTCCCGATAGCTCGCCACTAGTTGGGCGAGCTACTGAGTTAGCCTCAGATCCAGACTCGATAACAATCGGGGTCATTTGAGGAATGGGGCCAATGTCAGTCATAGGTTGTTTCTCGGCGTTACGGTTCGAAAAGGTTTTGCTCGATGATTGGGTTGACATAATTTGAGCGAGGTTCGAAAGGTTCTTGAATAGCCCAAAAGTCTCGGTCACCGGAGTTGCGGGATGAAGGTAATCGAAAAACTCGAGAAGCCGTCGGAAACGTTCAAAGTTCCCAGAAACTTAAAAAAATGAGAAAAGAAGAGAAAGTAAGAAGAAGAACGAGTATTCTACCTTGAAGAATGCTCAAAACTCCGTCGGAAGAAAATGATGTTAATCGCCGAAAAAAGTTGCTTGAGAAATCGGAAGTGGTAAAAGTGGGAAATGAACTTGATTTCCCATATATATAGACAAGGGTGCGAACTTTAATTTTCCGAGAGTGCAGGGACCTAGGTGCAAAGATTTGAAAGTGGTGTCATGACGAGGCGCGGGAACTGAGGCCTAAAAAGGAGTGCACGATGCCTTGATTCTCGCTCCGCGTCAGCACCCCAACCGCCACAATGAAGCTCGCCTAGAAGCTCGGCATCCAACTAAGGGGTAGTTCGCCAATACTCGAGCCTTAGTCCATAGAGACAAACCAGCCCACCCACACATTAGATAAATCATGATGTGAGCGAGCTAGGGGGCAAATGTTGATAGGCGAACTATTCAAAGAAGGTCGTCGGCTTGTGCAGAAGCCACATCAATGGCTTGGACCAAGGTCGGCACAGAGAAGCTCGGCGAGGCAAGAAAGAAGCTCGCCCTCCTGATGGACCAGGTCTAACCGCCACTTTTGCCCGGAGAGAGAAGCTTGTTGGCGGGCCTCCCCGCTCGAAGGGAAGCTCGCCCACACTTATAGAGACCTAGCGAGAGTCCACCACTACATTGCTCTCGAAACAATACAAGGCATCGAAGCTCGCGTAGAAGCTCGCCGGAGTTAGAGATGATAGACAACGTGTGTATAAAGGGCAAGTGGGAATGTAGTAGGGAAAACGTTGTAAAGGTAGCATGGTGATGGACCAAGACAAGTGTTGAGGACACTTGTTAATACCTAAGGCCAAATAGACCCACAAGGTATCACCACACCCATGCACACCTATAAATATATCTCTTTTATCATTCTCTCTCCAAGTTCTCATAATACAACACTTATTTTCTCTCTCTAAGCTCCCACTTTCTCTCTCTATATTATCCACTCAAGAACAAGAATTAATCTTTAGTTATTGTTTGGTAGATTTATGCTCATAACAGCCATTAATCATTCCGTTGGTAAAATCTATCAACATAATTATTAACATACAATGTATCACTTATTTCAGCAAAAAATGTTCTCGCGATTCAAACAATAATTTTTGTCCACATGCTAACAATTTTAATAATTTAATAATAATTTTTATTAAATAATTAAATAAAAGATAATAAATTATTAAAGATTAAAATAAAGGACATTTATATATTGATTCAAAAAAGTAAGCATATGTATTAATTGTTTCAAAATATTTGCACAGGCACATAATTTTTTTTTACAAAAATATATCTTTTATTTACACAGAATCAATTTGTAATTAGTACATTTTATAATTATTTTGTAATATTTTCTAAAAATAATTTCATATTGAACTTTATTAAATATTTATATAATAATACAAATCACTTCAAAATTTACCTAATAATTGGACTTATGCTATTTAAAATTCATTAGAGGGTTTCACTAAAAACTAAAATCCAGTCCCAGCGGCCACAAGCAAAATTGAGAGAATTTCTTAAATATAATAAAAAGAGAGGAAATTGATATCCAACAAATGAATTTATGAGAGAGCCAACATACCCCCACGTGGCCCATACATTTATATTCTAGACACATTTTTTTTCAAAAATATATTTTGAAAATTATATAATAATATGTGTATAAATAAATGTATAATTTTAAAGTATACATACAAATTAATATATTTTAAATATGTAAAAATTGATAAAAAATATTCGAAGAACACAAATATTCAAATTAATACTCTCTCCGTCACATTATAAATTGTTCATTTCGCCATTTTCGTCCGTCCTACTATATGTTGCTCATTTGCTTTTTATCTTTTTGAAAATTACTATTTACTTTATTATTATTATTTTTAATACTTTTTATACTATTTCATTACTTTTTCATTTTTTCCCATCACATCATCTATACTATATTAATTTTATACTCTTCTTAATATTTGTGCAAAATAGTAACGAGCAACTTAGGACATGTTTCCAACCTCTACAAAAAGTATAGAAATGTTTTTTTTAAGTTCGTAAGAGATAATTTTTTTTTAAAATTGCTTCTATCATTTTTATAGAGGTTAAAAACAAATACTCCCTCCGTTCCATAATTGTTTTCACACTTTCCTTTTCCGTCCGTCTCACAATTGTTTTCACACCCTATAAGTGGAAACTACTACTTTAACTTTGTCCTCACAATCCAACTAATCTCAATATTTTAATAATATAACTTTACACAACATTCTACTTTTCTTAAAAGTTGTGTCATCCCAAAGGTGAAAACATCTGTGGGACGGAGGGAATACTTATAGAGGGACGGATGTAATATATAAAAGAAGGGATTACTATCTCCGTCCCCCAAAAGTTTGTGATACTTTTGGGGGCATGACTTTTAAGAAAATGTGTAATGAGTAGAATGTGTGTGATGAAGATTGTGAGGTAAAAATTTTGAGTGTAAAGATTAAAAAGAATATTTTTATTTTAAAATTATACAAAATTTTGTGGAACAAACTAAAAAAGAAAGTATGCAAATTTTTGTGGAACGAAGATAATATGGTTGCAATGGGGAAGAAGATGTACATGAATATGCGGCCTACGTCACATATGTTTGTGGATAATAAAGAAGCATCTTCCTTTTAGGGTACGGATTACACAATTGTACTACAGAAGGAAAGGGAGTGGGAGTCGGTGCAGCCAAAAAATTGACCTTATCATTGGAATAATTGGTCTTACTATTATAATAAGTCCACTGACAAATTATAGCCACAGACATGCATGGGTGTCTATTTATTGCCTCATTTCAATTATTTTGTACCAGTGTCTTCCTTGAGATGCTGAGATTAATTGTTTGTTAGTCACAATAAAAGATTGAGTTATTGGAAGGTCATGAGTAAGATTAATAAATTTTAATATTTCTAACAACCCATTTAATATTAATGAGAGTATTACTTGTGTGGCTTCAATTGGGTAGAGAATCCTTCAGAATCGAATTTTCGAAATGAACAATTTCACGAGGAGAGATATTCAATTTTCTTTCTTCCAATAGTAACTGCACAGTATACAATAACAAAATAAAGACACCTAATCATCTTTTTCTCTGTTACAAAGGTACTTATATGGTGGTATGAACGAAATAGATGACTTAATTGTAGTATTTTTTATTAGTTTCTTCGCCATTCCATTTTTTTATAAGGTAAGAACTGTAGGAGGTTTTAATATATGTTTATGGATGCGTGTGATATATATGGATGATTTGGAAGGAGAGAAATAAATTGATTTTCTAGGACGAACTTTCAACATTGTTAATATAAATTATTAATATTTTAGATGAAAATAACTAATACCTAATAATTAATATTGTTCGATTGTAACAAATAATATTTCTATGAAAATAGAACCACCAGAAGTTGACCTAGTTGGGCAGGTTTCAAATTTAGGAGCATGTTGCTCTCTAAAATTCAGGTTCAATACTTATAAAGTACGAACAAATTTTGAGATAAGTCAATTCATATAAAGATTTACTCTGGCTTCAATTGTAACTCCCGCTACTAGACATGGTTCCGAAAATTAATTGTTACTTGGGTCAAATACAATGTTAAAAGAAAATTATTCTATAAATATTAAGTACAAATAATCTATATTGTTCAATAAAAATAAAAATACTATTATTAGAAAATACACATTATTATACGGTACTATATATACTATTATTAAAAAAAAAAATTCCCTTCATCCCTTTTTTGTTATCCCATCTAACTATTCAATTTTTTATTTATTTTAAAATTACATTACAATTCACTAATAATTTTATACAAAAATATATTTCTATAATTTTATTTACTTAAATTAATTAATATTTTTGATAAAAAAATTATTTTATTAATTTAAATATTCTATTAAAAATTGAAAAGTTAAACAATTTTTTTTAAAAAAAATGGAGGGACAGCGTACTTTCTTACGCAATGTAACTGAGAATTTGATCACTATATACAGATAGTCGGTTTCGTTTTCATGTGTTACATATAAGACCACGCATGACCCAAATTTGTAAATGACGTATGAGTCCTCACACACGAGCTATCTCTAATAATTCTATATAAAAGACGAAACCAAATTTATTAGTCCCTCCATTTTCAAAATTTATTTTCATTTGTATGGGTATAAATTTAAAAACAATAAAATAAAAATATTATAAAATAATTGTGAAATATTCATTATAAAATTAAGTAGTTATTTATAAGTGTAATAATAAAATACTTCTTCTGTCCACAAAAATTGATCTTACCTTAGCAATGCACGGTTATTAAGAAAAAATGATGTTGATGTGTAAAAGTGAGTACATGTATATAAAAAAATGAAAATAGTGATTGTAATTTTTTCAATTTAGGTAAGTGGACTATTTATGGTGGACGACTGTTTAAGACAATGTTGATCATTTATTATTGACAGAAGGAGTAATATTTTCTAAAAAAAATAAAAATAAATTTGGAGGACGAACGAAAATAGAAAATATGGATAAATATTGCAGATAGAGGAAGTAATTGTTTACTACTGTTTTTTATTTTCTAATAATTAAAAAAAGTCCTTATGAAGTACTCACTCCGTCCCATTATAAGTTGTTCATAACTTTTGAGCACTAATATTAATAAGGATATAAAAATATTGATATAGTATATGTGATGTGATGGAAAAAAGTGAAAAAAAAAATAATAGTTTTAAAAAAGTATTGAAAATAATAAGTGAATAGTAATTTCCTGAAAAAGTAAAAAAGCAAATGAGCAACATACAGTGGAACGGACAGAAATGACAAAGTGAGCAACTTATAGTGGGACAGAGAGGGTATTAAATATTTGCACGAACATAATTATATTACATCTTTTCGGTATTTAAAATGCTTTCGGTTATTTTTTTCAATGACATTTTAATTACCTTCTTAATTTGTTCACCCCTCAAAGTAAAACCACATATTTTATATTTTAAAGATAAAATTTACTCCATTTTCTATGCGAAAATGTGTAACAAAATTAATGTGAAAATTCATTCCCCACGGCCTTGGGGTCTTGGGTCGAAAACGGAGAAAGACTTTTTTTTTTTCTTTTCCAGTGCAGGGCATGGCGGGGCTGCCCCAATTGGAGCAGGTCAGGGCGGGCCGACTATGGGATGTGTCATTTTGTGTGTGGGTTGAAGAAAATTTTATTTTCTTAAAAATAGTCGATGTGTTATAAGAAGTGTTTTGTGTGTGGTGTGCACTTTTAATAGTATAAAGATTATTCACTAATGTTCCCGAACAGATGAACTCATCGTTTCAAAAAATAACAATCATATTACTAAAAGAAACTGAGTATCCATCAACGTACAATTTAGAAACCGAAATTAAATCTTTCCTAAAACTGAGAACATAAAGAACATCTTTTAAAACTAAAACTCTATCTTCAAAAGATAGGTGCACGTCTCCCACTGCGACAGCCGCTACCCTCGTAGCATCGCCCAATGTGATGAGGATCTCATTCGCACTAAGTTGCCGGGTTTTCCGGAACCCCTGTAAAGTGAAAGATACATGATCAGTGGCTCCCGTATCCACTACACACGAATAGGAAGCATACGTCGCTAAACAAGTTTCAACAACAAGTGCAAAAAAATTATTTTCTTCCTTATGTTGTGATTATTCGTGTGGCCTCCCACCGGTTGTACGAATAAGGATAAGGGAATACTTTTGTTGCCCCAAAGACTGGTAATTTTCGAAAATTACCAGTCTTTGGGGCAACAAAAGAGTATGGAGACTGCGATTCCGACTGCGGTACGCTTTTAAAGTGCAATTCTATGTGATTTTCTTGTATTGGTGGTTGCGGTTCCAGTCTATAGCGAGATAAATTAATATATCATATACGGGTGATAAAAAAAATTATTGACATTAATTACGTTAAAAAAATATTATAATTAATTATTTAAAAAAAATATTATTATAGTGCATGCGCAAAAGTTAAATAAATTATATATTAATTTATTTATATGTTCGAATTTTCTACGTTTTCATCTTTCTAGATTACTCCATGTACTTACGCATACGTAATTTCACTCCTATCCAAAACCAAGCAGAATCATTATTGAGATGGGAAATCCAAATATGAATTAAATGCAGAGTATTACATTATTTATTTTTATGCGAATTATACTGTAGTGTTTAAAATAAAATATAAAAAGCTGGGTAACGTGAGATCCATTCATTGAGAAATTATTTAATTTAAAAGAAAAGAATGAAACCGTTTAATATATAAGATGTGTTTTCCAATACACACGTGTATAAAATAATCCGTGGGTTTATCATGCTTTGAAAGCAAATTAGTGGGGTTTATTTATATATTAAAAAGAAGTCCTGTTTCATTCAAAATACAACGGAAAGAATTTAATTATCGATTTATTATACTCTAGGACTCTAGTAAAGTTTAAAACATAAGATGAGACTCAACTTTATTTTAATTATATATGAGGGCAAACTCAACATAATCAAGGGTAAAATATTCATGATAGTTACTAATCTTACCACTATAAAGAAATTAGATGCTATAGTAACTATCACATCATAACTTTATTTTGAATTTACACGTTTTTCCTATCTCTTAATTAACACACTTCACACACATTCTCACTCTCCATCTATTTGTCTTTCTCATATGGCGGGCAAACCCTTTGCACAATGGTATTTTGGAAGTTATCTGATGGGACGACGGGCAGAGGGACCTTTTTTTTGGGTCTTGAGCAAAGCGGTGGTTCTGCGGTGAGGTATAGGAAGCGGTGGATTTTGGGGTGATGCAAAGAAAGCGGAGGGGTTTCGGGTTTGACGATGGTTGGTTTTGATTGCAGGGTTCCGATTGGAGGCGGTGGGCTGTGATGAGAGATGACAAATGGGAATTGAAGCGCTGTCTTGGTAGTGGTTTAGGGCGAACGGTGCCGGGCAGCAGTGAGAACGAACAGCGCAAGGCGGCGGTGAGGGCGAACGGCGGTGGTGCATCTTCTGATGGAGGTGGAGGTGGAGGCAATGGGCTATGAAGGGCGGTGGTCGCGATGGCAGCAGTGGATATGGATTTCTCTCAGGCTATTAAATGTTGTCGTAAAGGACTTGTGCGACGGGTCGACATCAATCAACATGACTATGGATGCCGAGCTCCGACTGCACAACTCCAATTTTGCACAATTCTATTTCCACTGTGGCAACACCACTTTACTTTACAAAAATGCAACGATCGACACAGACATCTTTGACGACGGAGTTGGGAGAAGGGAGAGGAGAAACATCAATGTGACAGTGAGGGTGGCGGCGGTGGGGTATTGGGACATTTGCTTGTTTTAATTAGATCCCAAAATCTCTAAAAAAAAATGAAATGCCTGAGAGCACACTCAGAAATATAATAGTCAGACTATAGTCATGATAGATTTTATTTACAAGTATTCAGTTGAGGGGAAACTCACCTGAAGATCAGGAGTCATAAACTAGCCTGAAGATGTTCCTGAGAAATTTCCACTGATAGTGTCTACTGATTATTTTTAAGCTTGGTCAGGACATACAATAAGTTAAGAGTTAGTTCCTGAGGATTCAGATAAGATTGATGAAGTGGCACCTGAATTAAAGTTAAGTATATAGACAAAGAGAATGTCAGTATTAAAGGTCATAAAGACAATTGAAGATGCTCATTCAAAGACATAACACTCAAACACTCTTCAAGAATACGAGGAATAAAAGTCAAGTTCCAATTAGTCATTTGGAAATAACCGATGGGAGATGGACACATCATGTACGGCCACTGACAAGCTGCAAATCATAGGCAGACGGTGCCAATAGACTTTTCACCAAACAAGCATGGGAAAAATTATATTACCAGCCACTTTGCCATGTACCTTTATACCTAAAAGAGCAAGTTTTGGACCTATCTCTCCAACAGATAGAATTTAAAACTGACTATAAATACAGAATGTCTTGTAATCAAACAAGGTTATGAAAAATTTTCAAGCGAAATTAACCAATATCGATCGAAAAATTAATAAAATCATTAACAGTAACATTCGAAAAACGGTAAAAGTGATATGTAAAGACAAAAAAAAAAACTCAAAAGTACCGATATATATTCAAAAGTATTATCGCAACTTGCCCAAAGTATGCAGATTGAAAATTTCTTTGTTATTAGTTGTAAACAATGATGAACTGTAAAAAAAAAAAAAAATAGTGATGTCAGAGTGATCAATTATGAACAGTAAGAAATATTGTCCATCACATCAAGATGTTTTGCCCATAATGCAACTTAAAAAAGTTTAAACCCTATTATGTATTTTCAGTCTTAAGGAGACCCCCCCCCCCCCCCCCAGCCACCCTCTAATTATTTAACTTAATTCTTTTCGCCCTTATTCGTAGACTAAAGAGGCGCACCGATGAAAAAGAAACATGAGAGGCGTAATAAGTGTTCTGCAAACTGATTTCAAGTTTATTATGTGAAGGATTAAAGTGGAATAACTGAATCAGTTTTTAGCAAGGTTTAAACCTAGAGTTTTTAATTCTAATGTCATGAAATTTTTTTATCTCATTTAAATGTATGTTTAAAAAAAATACAAAAATTAAAATTTATTTATTTAATTTGTTAATAATACCACACAATTTTCTCAAAATCAATGTACTTGTGTGAGATGTATTAATTGTACTAGCACTCTCATAAGTTAATGAAGAAAGTGGGCCGACACAGTGATATGAAATGTTGTTCCTTTCACTTTCAGCTCATGAAATAAAGCCCCACGCTCCTTTTCTTTAATAATCTTTCTATTTATTGAGCGTATAAGTTTTTGGGATTCTGTTTTCTGAATTAGGGACCACATTTCCTAATATCATTAAATTTATCTATTCGAATTATTCATCCTCCTTAAATGATCCAGCTCATCTTAACTAGTTATACAATGTCACAAAGAATATTTACTATTCATATCTATCTTTCTTTTCAAATTAGTCAAAATCATGGGTGAGAATGTTCGCATTCAAATTTACTAAATGCTCAATTATATGTTCAAATAATTTATCTAAAAACAAAATAGTCAAAAGTAATCATTGAAAAAAATTAATTTGTTATTTGTATAGTCATGTGAGTGTGTACATAAATTGGTATTTTTTGTTTCAGGAGTATGCAAATTTGTGTGAGGTATTTAAATAATAAAAGTGTGCAAATTCCTGTAGGACAAATGAAGTATTACTTTTAGAAGGTATATACTAATTTTCACCAGAGGTGCAAATGACGGCACTCGACCACTGATAACTAACCTAAATCGGTGAAAATTTTGGAGATAATTTTTGACGATGCCTAGATAGCAGACAATTTTTACTTAAAACAATAATATAAATCAGAAGGTGTTTCTCGTAGAAGTATCGGACATTGCTTAGACAATTTTTATATTTTTTAAAAAATAATTTAAATTGGAAGGTATTTTCGAAAAAGTGCCTGACTTGGATAACTTAAAGAGGACAATTTCTCATTTGAAGACAAAAAAATGAATATTGAGATTGAGTTTGACAATGAAGATGTGTATGGAGATGAACAACCTTTGTCTATTAAAGTTTTTAATTAATTGAACTACTTAACTTGATGTTAATTTATTCGTAGTATGTATTTTGTAATTTTGCATTTAATTTAGAAGTTGAACGTATTGTATTATGATAATTATTGATATTTTGTTGACTTATTGCATTTTGTAGAAGATGTATTTGATTATTAATTATATTTTAAGTTTATAATTTCTCATATAATATGCATTTTTATTAATATAATAATAAATTTTTTTATATAAATAGAATTATTAAAAAAAAATTGGCGCCGCTTATACAATCTAAGCGCTTGGTGGAACTCAACCGCTCGGTGATCACCAAATCTCATTTGCATCCTTGATTTGTACTAAAGAAAATGAGTTGGACAATATGAAAATATGAGTTGTTTCACTAAAAATTATTCTCTTTGTCCCACAAGAATTTGCACACTTTTCTTATTTGAATGTCCCACACAAATTTGCACATTACTAAAAAAAGAAATATTGATTACATGCACACTCACAAACCTATACAAATATTTACCCATATGCCACTACTTTATATATATGTTGAGTTAACAATGATTGTTTGAAATCAATTGGAATAAAGAAATTGAAGAACACCTAGATTTACGTGGTTCAATCAGAAATGATCTACGTCCACGGATGAGGCACCTCTCTCACTAATCAATGAAGGATAATACAGATTACAAGTATTTGTGTGGATATCTCTCTAAG
>JAPKLY010000086.1:148314-194992 GCA_026898435.1 Prunella vulgaris | reverse complement strand
AATCCTTGAGTTTGTAACCACCCAAAAGTAACTGCTACAGTTGCAACCGAAAATGAATAATGATTAGAGCCCGACTGTTTTTTTTTAGTTTTGATTCTGTTAAACTGATCGCCAGTTGCCCAATTTGAAAGTTTAAACCGCTTCGTAACTGATTCTTGGTTAATTCCTGACTTGGAGTCAGTATGCTCCTTTCAGTATGCTGATGTGATATGTCCTCAGCTGAGTCTGAGTACTCACCTGATATCATCAGTAGACCTTTATTAGTAGACCTTTATCAGTGACTAACCAGTCCTGACCATCATCCTGACCTGACCAACCATCCTGACCAGTCATCCTGACAGCTCAGTTGACCTCCTCAGCTGACTACCTCAGCTGACTCCGCTGATATACCAGATGACTTAGTTGACTTTCCTAATGACCTCAGTAGACTTCCCAGATGATCTCGACTGATCCTATCAGATGACCATCAGCAGACCTATCAGCTGACCTCCTCAGCTGATAGTATAATGTTCAATTAATCAGCAGTACTTGCTCATATGATCTTTATTTTACTTTCTTTGCACCCATACCAATATAAAACACATTTTCTTTAAAAAAACTTGTCGTCCCATATGATGTAAATTTCTATGGGACGGAGGGAGTATGAATTGTCTTCACTAAAAGATATGACTTATTCTACTTAAAAAGTATTTCAAACCAGTTTCATCAAACAAATTTCACTACATATATACTCAATGTAAAAAGTCGAAGAAAAACAATTTCAATATAAAAATATAACATTTAGAAAGCATATGAATATTTTTTATGATATATATATATATATTGGTATAATTTTGGTAGGAAATTTGTCAAGTTTGATCAGGTGGTAGATGCAATCTAAGCAATTCCACAAGTCAAATAATTTTATCCCAAAAGGTATTTTGTGAGATTTTCTTTGGATTGCATCGTGTGAGATAGATACCCCTTTGGTTTTAAGGGCATCTGCAATCTTAGAATTTTATGTTTTTTTTTATAAAAGAATGTATCTTTTAAACAAAGTACTGACATATATGTAAAGTTTTGTGACTACTGTACATACATATATATTTTTTTGGGAGTAGGTTTTATATGAAAATGATTCATGATAAGTTTATCATGAAACTATTTTGAAGTATCAATATTTGGTTAAGTGTATCAAAATATTCATCAGGAGTACTATAAATTGGGATCAGTAAAATCTATAATAATTATAACATAATATCATTGACCAAAATTTTTAATACTTCTGATAAGATTTTTGATATTTCTAGTAAAATATTTGATATTTTAAAGCTGGTTCATAGCAAATTTATCATGAACCATTTTTATACAAAATGTTACCTTTCTTTTGTAGTAGTGCGAATTGACATGGAACATCCAAATAAGAAAAATGTGCTAAATTTCTATGGACAAAGTGAGTATTTAAGTTCAACAATTAAAAAAAAATTCAACGAATTATAATTTTGTTAATTGAGGAACACTTATATAGAATATCTTTTCGTAGAATTTTTTAAAAATAGTTAAAAAAATTCAACGGGTCAATACAAAAAATTGGCGGATGAATAAAAACTGCGGTCGCAACTCGCAAATCACATATTATTTGGGAAATCACTTGTGGTACAGTAGCAGTTTAATGGCTGACGGATAAACACAGGATTTTCTTTTTTCTTTTTTAAAGGGTTGATAAACACATGATAAACTCCTTCCAAATGGGGTTCTCTAGTTCCCACCAAATAATTTTGTATAGATAAATATGTGTTAAAAAAAACAAAATTCATGTCATTAATCTTTAAAAAATTAATATTTTGTGCTTTTAAAGTAACTATAATGAGAATATATATGTATTTCTTTAAGAATAAATATGTGTTTCTTAATTTATATTTTATTCTTTTTATTGGTTTATGTTGACAAATTAATATGTTGTTAGTGTAATAATATCTCTTTTAATACTTTACATATGTTATTATAAGGGCAATATATATTTTCTAAGGACAAATAAATATTCATATCTACAATAACACAAATTTGTTCTGATAGTAACATACATTTACTTCCAGTTTATGTTATTATTTGGGCAAATACATGTTACAGTAATGACAAAATCTATTTTTTATAATAGCCCATCACAGATTGGTACAAAAATCACTATTTTAATGTACAATAAAAAAAAAACTCTATTATTCAACTTATGTTAACACTATTATGCAAAAATTTTGTACATATTTGAAAATAGTCAATTATTTTTGTACCAATCTGTGATTATTTCTTTATATTGTTTCATATAATAACACAATTTTTACTATTTTACATGTGTTCTTGTATGAAAAAATAATTATTTCTATAAAAACAAATAAATATTTGTGAAAAACTAATATTTATTTTTATAGTAACACATATTTTACTCTTTATATTATATAAAATTCTACAATAATAAATGAATATATGTAAAAAAAACAACATTTTATATGATAATGACATACATTTGCTCTAATAATAACACACATTTGCTCCCCAGATTATGTTACTACGTGGGCAAATGCGTGTTACTTTAAGAACAAAATATATTTTTATAAAATTAAATATGTATTTTTTTAATTTAATTATCATCCCTTAAATTCTAGGTATATTGATTAATGTAGTAACACATTTTTTACTATTTTATATGTGTTACTATATGAAAAGAATTATTATTTTTATAAAAATAAATAGTATATTTGTGAAAAACAATATTTTTTTCTTATATTATATGAAGAGTTATTTATTCTATAAGAATAAATGAATATATTTAAAATAACAATATTTAATATGATAGTAACACACATGTACTTTAATAATAACACATATTTGCTTCCGAGTTTGTGTTACTATATCAAGAAAAATACCATTGAGATACTACAAAAATATCATTCTTCTTCTTCTGAATTTTGTCTTCCATCTATTCTATGTGCATTCAACTTTCATTTACTAATTTTTTAAAGTGAACATTTGTATACTTGTAATGGTTATTTTGTGAAGAGCATGCAACTTCATTTTTATATTTGTTTTGATGTCTAATAGCACATATTTAATCACTCTTATAATTTTTTTGTGGGTTAACTAATTATATGTGTTTTTTCTGCAGAGTTATCACTTTCAAATGGAATGCACATGTAGCAAAAAAAATTAGCATTCAGATGGTCCCGTTGTTGGTGTTGTGACTGAATTGAAGTGTTTGATTTTCAAGTTGATCGTTGTAGAAGAATTGTGTTTAATGAAACTTAATAATTATTGTTTATCATATTTTGAATGTTTTGGACAAATATATTTGTATATTTGGATGTTTGATAATTTAATGAATGACTTGTATATTGATGATTAACTTATCCAATTTTATTATGTCTTTTTTTTAGCATATTTAATAATTTCCTTTAAATTAACAAAATAAAAGATAGGTAAAATATTGACATTCAATATATAAAAGATAACAATTTTTTCCATAAAAGATAATAGATATAATTAGTTATCTATTTTAGAATACATTGCGGAAATATATATATTAATAGATAATAGATTTATTCAGTAAATTGTGAGAAAAATTAAAAAATAAATCACACATAGATAATAGAAAAATGTATTACAGACAACATATTTATTTAGTTATCTATGAACAAAAGATAGATAACTGATATTTATGTTTGTTATTTATGATTATGGAACGAATATTATCGGTTATCTATAAGAAAATATGTAGTAGTGAAACATATGTTACCATAAGAACAATTTTTTTATATAACTAAAAATGTGTCACTCAATCATCAATGATTAGTCTGCTTTTAATTGAAATTACAGTGCATCTAGTCCGACTTGTGTGTATCTGTAAAGTAATGTATATAATATATATATGTAACAACATATTGCTCAGAGAATAAGTCATATAAGCAAACAAAATCACTTTCACAAGACTTAGGTTAATTAGAGAGAGGGATGGGACCATCTCCTTGCTGTGACAAGGCAAGTGTAAGGAAAGAGCCATGGTCGCCTGAAGAAAATGCACAACTGAATTCGACGGTTACTCTCATATTCTTGGTCTTTTGCAAATCGTAGAAATATGGATATGGATATGGATATGTGTATGGATAGAATATTCTATTCAAGTTTTTGTCTTGTTAATTTTATCGTTGTATTGTATCACGAGGAATAATCTATCTAAATTATTTCCCTTTTAAGTATTTAATTATATTATAAATATCTAATTACATATAATATGTGTTAATATTGGATGAAGCCTTTAACCACATCCATTTTTTTAAAGGAATTTTCTTACTATAGTCTCAATCTGTATTTAAACTTTTTTTTATATATATATCCTTAGGAGAAAATCATACTCTCACTCTGGTGCCTAATTTGTAAAGAACTCCTCATATAATTGTGCTGAGACAATGCTTGTTTTGATTAGATCCCAAAATTCCTGATGATTTTCTAAGATGGGATTGAGAGACCATCCATTGATGCCAAGAGATTTGAAATGAGTCCAAACCTCTTGAGGATGCTAAAGCAAGCTCAATTCGATGGGACAGATGAAAGAGAGGACTCAAATGCTCATTCGAGCAACTTTATGGAGATATGCGATACGGTCAAATACCAACGTATGACTGATAATGAGAAGAGCTTGAGATTCTTTACATTTACTTTGAAAGGGAGAGCCAAGACATGGATCCAATCCATGAATCCTAAAGCTTCTACATGGGAGGAATTGAGTTCACAATTCTTTAAGATATTCTACCCTCCTTCAAAGATGTTAAAAGCAAGATGTGCTATAAAGAATTTCTGTTAAAAGTCTAGAGAGACTATCTCGGAAGCTTGGGAACGTTATCAAAGTTTGTTGCTATCTTGTCCACAACATTGATTCAAGGAGGAAGACATTCTCCTCATCTTCACTATTGGATTGAATGAAATGGACAAGAACTATTTTCATTCTTGTGCGGGTGGATCCGTTTGGACAAGAACGGTGAGGCAAGTCAAGGATATAATCGAAAACATAGCAGCTAATGATTCGTTTCAAAGCCAAGCGAGTGTAGGGTCGGGAGATACAGTCTCTTTGTTGGAGGAAAACATGAAGAACATGATGATGATGGTGTATGGACACCAAGCTCTCCTCCTACGCAAACGAATGTGATTGAAGAAACTCCTCAACCTATTTCTCAAGTGCAAGTTGAAGAGGCAAGCTACATGGGATGACCTATGTACCAAAATTCCTATCAACCTAATTCTTTTCAACAAAATCTAAGACCATATGTGGCTCCTCCTTTTCAACAAAAGTATCAAGGTCATCAAGGTCTCCATATCAACCTCAACAAGGTAATCCTTCCTACAATCAAAACTTCAAGAGTCATGAGAATTTCTCTTACTCTAATCCTAAGAAGGCTAACCAATTGCTAACGGGCATGGATCCGGGTGCAAAGCCTCCTAACAATGAGGGGAAGACAAGCATTGATGAGACTCTAGCTCATATTGTCTAAAATTGGAGGATATGAGGATGGAGAATTCTAGGAAGCATGAGGAGACGAACCGGAAGTTTGATGAGCTTTACAAATCACAAGGGAACCAAATCAAGAATTTGGAGTTCCAAATGGGGCAATTGGCTAGTTTATTGAGCCAATAAGTCAACAAGGGTAAGTTTCCATCTACTACAGAGACGAATCATCGTGAGCATTGTAATGCTATTATTCTAAAGAGTGGAACTAGTTGTGATAGACAAAGGAGGCCTACTTGGGAGGCAATTCATGAAGAAAGTGTTAGGGAGATACCATTTGATAAGGGGGTATATAACGTTGTGATGAGGAGAGATACACTAATGGGGGTAGATGAAGAAAGGGTAGTGGTAAGAAAGGTGGAAAAAGGGAAAGTGGAAGATGAGTGTAAGGTGGAACAAGCAAATCTTGTGAAGAAAAAGATGGATGAGAGGTTTAGTAAGTTCTTAGAGGTGTTCAAGAAGCTCTATATGAACATTCATTTTCATGTGGCTATTAAGTAAACGCTAACTTATACAAGGTTTTTGAAAGATATAATGGCGAAAAGAAGAATGATTGATGACCCGAAAATTGTGAAGTTGACTAAAGAGTGTAGCGATCTCATACGATGGAATCTTCCACAAAAGCTCAAAGATTCGGGAAGTTTCACATTATCTTGCCAAATTGAAAGAAATGAGAAAATGAAAGCTTTGTGTGATTTAGGTGCAAATGTCAATATGATGCCTTTCACCATTTTTACGAGATTGAGACTTGATAAGACGAAGCCTACTTCTATTAATCTTCATTTGGCGGATAGGTCAAAAGTTCGACCTAAGGGAATTCTAGAAGATGTGGTGGTATGAATTGACAAGTTCTTGTATCCCGTTGATTTTATTGTGCTTGATATAGAAGAGGATGAAAACATACGTCTAATACTTAGGAGACCTTTCCTTGTGACATCCGATGTTGTGATCAACATTAAGAAATGAGAGGTTACCTTGAAGATGAATGATGAGGAAACAACTTTTTTCAATTTATGATTCTTCGACGAGTTCCCCAAGTAAGGAGATGTGTAATTTCATCAATTTAACTCGAGGTGAAAGAGGATCATAAGAAGGTAAATAGACTGTTTTATGGAGGTGACCTATATTTGGGAACTGACAAGGAAGTGACGAATCGTTTGAGACTTGTGAATTTTAATCCTCCTTAAGCTTTGAGTGTCGTCCGGCTAAGGGACGTTAACCTAAGTGCTAGATGGTTGGCAATCCATCCTTTATGCTTTTCTTGCTTATTTTGTTTGATTAGTAGTGTAGAACGTTTTTAATAGATTTGGTTTGCTTTCTGTAGGAATTGAAAGCAAAGGGATGTGCTATTGCTCTCATGTCCACTCATATGTGGTATTGTGTTATCTTACCTTGATTGGTGCACATAGTTGATCATAGTTTGGGGGAGTTATCTCTTTGTTAACATGATTGTTTCTTGGTTGAGTTAAGCTTGAATGTGCATTAATTGGTTCATTGATTCATTGCAAATCCTATTTTCATCACTTTTTGCCAAACTTTTAGGATCCTTGATCCGAAAAAGTTTGGGGGTGTGTGTTCGATCTTCAAATTTTTTATTTGCAATGACATTTGATGTGAATTTTAAGCTTTATAAATATATGTTGAGGAAAACACACACATTTTATCACACACTTCCTCCCACTCGGCTAAGAAGAAAGAGAAATGAGAGAATTTTTTTTCTCCAATTCACTCTTCCATTCTTAATTCCAACTCAAGGTATGTCTTTACACTTTTCTGTCCCTATGACTTATGATCTGCTATGCTTTGTTTGATGACTTCGATTGTCTTGTTATGATTGATTGATAATTTGATTTTGCCTTGTTTGATATTGTCATGTTTATGTTGCTATTTTGGGAAATGAATGCATTGAGATAGGATTTTGATCGTGTTAGTGATGTAATTAGTGCATGGTTAGATGTGATGTACATATGGTTTAGTTCATGTTAGTCTATCATGTAATTGATTCTTTGAAGCTTGAAACATGGATGAGATGTTCATTTTTTAGATGATTTGAGTCCCAATCAAATTAACCCGTGAGATTTTGAGCCGATTTTCCTGTTTCTATTATAAACGGATGATTATTCTTTTATTGACATGAGTCTTGTTTGAGGTCACACGTGACAATGAGTTTGCAAAGCATGATATGAGACCATTTTTGATCTTGATTAGACACTTTGCCAAATCGCCCACCAAATGATATTAATTCCATTGCTAACCATTTTGTGTCTTTAAGCCTTTTTTCTTGGTTAACCATGTTTGAAGTCATATTTCCTTCTTTTTTGAACTCTCTTGTCCTTATGATTAGTAGAGTGAAAAGAAGAAAGGAAGACGGTGATATGAAAAATAAATGGTTGCTAAAAGAGGAGAATATCCAAGAAGCATGGAATTTGAAAAATGCATGTGCAAAGAAATCTTGAAAAGGTTGAAATTGTGTTGAGAAAGTGATCAAAGTTGAGAGAAAAAGGAAAGGAGTTGATCCCAAGTCAAGAATAATTGAGATTATGATTAATGCGTGAAGAAGGAAAGAGCTTTGAGCAAAATAAGAAAGGTGAAAAATCTTGTAAGCTACTTCTATGCTCTACTAATCATGTAGTCACTCTTATCCAAATTTTCATATCTTACCAAAGAGCAAACACTACAACCAAATAAAAAGTCCTCTTTAATTTGTGAATGAGTTATCCAACAAGTGGTGGAGAATTGAGACTCTTGTCAAGCTTATGGTAGTTAGTGTGCCTTGTGTGATGATAGAGTGAACAAATCCTCATACACTTGAGAGTTGAGCGAAACATTCCATGTGAGGATTGTGATTCATTGATTTGATGATGTATGCATTGAGTCTTGTGAAGATTGTGGATGAGATTATATTACATTGATAGATTTGCATGAATTAGATGATGTGTATGTGGCATTTGATTGTGTATTGGTTGCTCATTGATACAACTATTTCCCTTATCTTATCGCTTCATTGCCTGAGGTCGTGCAACGATCTAGTTTGGGGGTGTGATTATGGAAATAATTGCATCACATTATGTGTATTTGAGCATGATATTTAGTGATTTGTATGCATTATTGACCCTAATGTGCTATATATTGTGTTATTCACCCTTGTGTAGAGGAAAATTGGTTTTATAGGTGAAAACAGGCAAAATCGAGGAGATTATGATGAGGAAGATGGAATGACGTGATCCAAGTGTTTAAGGAAGCTTAAAAGATCAAGAGAAAGACCTTAGGAAGCTTGAACGAGCCAATAAATCATAACGGAAAAAATCGAAATTGGGCGTCGGAACTAAGCCTTTGCTCGAGCGCCAGTTGTGCTCAGCTCAAGTGGCCGTTGAACTTAGGTCGAGCGGAAATCGCTCTGACCCTGACTAGGCATGAGCGCTCGATCAAGCTTACTCGGTCGCCACTTACACTTAGCTCGAGCGCCTGGTCGAGCGACAGTCCGGATGTGTATTTTCAAGGGCAATTTCATCTTTCCATCCATTTAATGGAGGGCAATCAAGTCATAACATTTTGGCACTTATAAATACCCCTTTATTCAGATTTTGGAGAAACTTTTCATTACTTTAAACATTCTTAGAATAGAGAGAGGTTAGAGGGAAGTTACTTGTGAGTTACATTTTAATTTTGAATCTTATTTTTGCAATTACTTTCGATCAAGCCGATAGATTTATAATCCGAGCATACCATTAGATTCCCCATTCAGTTCTCTACATTTTTACGGTAGGATTTATCAATTTAATTTCCGGATTGAATTTTACTACTCTGAGGTATTTTTCATATTAATCACAATTGGTAAGTTTTCATATTCCTTTACTATTTTTGCATTAGATATAATGTCAATTAGCTTAATTGTTGTTGTTTGTTCTTAATTAGTCATGGGCTAATCCCCTTTTGCATTGGGGATATGGAGATTATGGTGTAGTTTAATTCCTAATGATTCCAATGCTTGTATGAGCTAATTATGTGTAGGAATTCTCTATATTAATGATTGATTGAACTATTGGTGGATGCTTTTTGATGTTTTGATCATTAATTGAATTGACAATATATGGAATTGAGTTAGTTCAATTGGGATTAGAATGAATAATTGTGCGCACCATGTGTTTGTGTTATGGTTTATATGTCAATAAGAATTGCTTGATTCCAAGAACTATACAATAGGAGTATTGGATGTTTAAGTGAGAACTTAGACATTTAATAGAGTCGTAGGACTTAGTTCTTGCACTAGTGAACCACATGCATGTTAGGAATTACTTTTAGATAAATGAACCATAATTGAAGTACCTCAATGCATACTACCAACCCTTACGCACTTGGTCAAAGTGATAGTTAGATATTTTGATTTCTTGCATTTAGTAGATAAGACCCAAGACTTTGCACTTTATATTTCTTAGTTGATCACTTTGATAAACATACAAACCCTTGCATTTAAATAATTGTTTCCCTTGAATCGATATTTTAACTTGGTCACATGCCGAACTATACACGATCACGTACACTTGCGTGTTGTACTCAATTTGGCCAAACAACTAGCATCTGGATAGACCTCGAGAAACAATGACCCTACTATTCTTGATGCACTATACATGACTCAACAGCTACTACTCGATTGAATCTGTCATTTGGTGGTTGAAATGTCGTCTCTATTTATATATGGTTGTAGACGTGCAACCTGTATTCTTAGATCATTTGAGAATGATCTAGAATATCTTCAAGTAACTGTCAAATAATTATCAGTGTTTTACATTTGTTAACCACTAGTGTTCCAACATTGGATGCAACATCATGACTCGGTCAGAATGACAATTATTCTCTCTCTCATGACCTTAACCGCATGATCTAGAATTCTCCCTTTATTCTTCAATGTTGTAGATCCTTCTGGAATCCTCCTAGGGTATTGAAGAATGGTCTTGATCATCAAACCTACAGTCAACAACAATGAGAGCAACATTAAGTGCAACATTGAGAATAAAAACAGTAACACTTGAAAGAAAGGTTAAATTAATGATGTTATGTCACTCAAAATAACATTGGTGGTAACACCAACATCCATAGTTAGTTGTGCTGTGAACAGGACTAGGACTCGGTAAATCATTGGGGTCGTTATCCTAAGAGAGGATCATATGACTTCAGTGCACCTTCGCACGTTAAAAACAAGCATCAAATCCTAAGAGAGAATTTCTCCTGTTAAATCTGGACCGTGGATATATGAACTTGAGTCAGTGAATCAATTAAAAACGCTTGTGTGTTTTTTTACTGTATTTTGCATATTAAAGTGTCATATCATTGCAGTCAACATTGTTTGCTCTGGACAAACCTAATATTTCCTGACCTTAATTGATGCACTAACCCTATAATCACGACTTTTAAAAGTCTAAGACAAAGCATTTCAGAAAACTAAAACAAGTAGAACTTTGGGTTCACATTTTCACACTCAGGCTTATTTAGATAGTTATCTAACTAATAAGCTTCAGAGTTGTCAATAGGTGAGTTATCTTTATTGATCCTCACTGAGCATTCATGAATTCAGCGTATCTGAATCCTGACCTGACAGTCTACCTGACTTCAGTTCAGTGATTACTCTCAGTTTAAAGTTGACTAATTTCCTCAGGGATCTTTAGAAAAAGATTTGACATCAGTGTATTCCCTCCAATACACTGATTAGACTCGTTGGAGACCAACAATGTGTAATATTGCTCAAAAAATATACTCAAATTTTTATGGCAAAAACTTATATAAAGAGAAATTTAACCCCCACCTTCTGGAAAATAAATGTTACCGTTTATTGGCAAGTTAATTATTGGAGTATCTATCTTAAATCAATCCCAAATAAAAATAAAATGCAGGCCGGCAAATATCCATTATTATTCTACATATTTTATTTTACGAGGGGTGTGTAAGTACTGCATTTAATGAGCCCCACGTAAGTAGTTTCAAATTCCTACTTAGGCTAAAAAAAACAAGCTACTTGAGATTTCACGTTTTTTAAGAAAAATGTATTGTTTAAAGTAATAATCACATATTGGTACAAAAGTAATGCTCTATTTTCAAATAGGTACAAAATATTTGCATAATAGTGTAAACATAAGTTGAATAATAGAGTTATTTTTGTATCAATCTACGACTGACCCTTGTGTAAATAAAATAATGGCATATGTGTAGATATTTGTATAACTATGTGAGTGAGCATGCAAATCGATATTCTTTTTAGTAGTGTGCAAATTTTTGTGGAATATTCGAATAAGGAAAGTGTACATATTTTTGTAGGATGAAAGACTCTATGTTTTTTTTTTAGCTTAGTATTTTTGAAATAAATTCTTCCGGCCAATTTATTTTTCTATCGTTTTTCATCGAGTTGTGTTGTCTTATCACATGTTTATAATAAAATTTTAATAATATATAAAGTATAATAATTTAATTTGAAATTTGTAATAGATTAGTGAAATAGAGTGCTAACACAATACAACACAATTCGACAGGATATTTAGACCCTGACTAATGTTAATCAACTCTATACCCTAACTGACATAAGAGAGCCCCTTCAAGGGAAAAATACTTTTATAATTTTTCTAGTTAATCAAATATTGGTAAAATTATGACTCAAATATAAATTTTGCGGATCCGGTGATCGGTTCGAAATTTAGCACACCTTTCCCACAAAATTATGCAAAGACATAAAATAAAAATTCGCTATCAAATTGTTTTATTGTAAATACAAATATGTATTAATATAATGATAAAATAATATATACTTGTCCTTATTGAAACAATTATTTATCTTTATAATACATTTATGGCATTGAAATATATATTAATATATAAAACAAAAAGTTGAATGTATGGAAAAACTGTGCTAGCCATTAATAAAATCAGTACAAATGTGAAAAGAAGAATCTAGATTTCAAGAAATGAAAAAGAGATTAGAAAACACATATTTTACTCCTTTTGAACATATATTTGTCCTTATAATTTTAATTATAGTGACAAATATTTGTTTCTATAAGGCCTAATAATACATATTTATCTTTATAGTGACATGCTTGTTCTTATAATAACATATTTAAAAGCGAAATTTTCGATTTTATATTGACATGACAATGAAAAATCTATTTAAACCCACCTAGAATCCGAAAATTTTTTCTGCCCTCCCTTGAATAATACTATATTGTACACAAATTTTTATTTGGGAAATGGGAGGTTGCTCTCTTTTAAAGTTATGTACTCCATAATCTGTCTTAAAAAAGAGTTATGTATGATCTGAACATATGTGATCTCTGCACAAATTAAAATTTATCAGATACGATGCATGCGCAACATTTATATAATTAAGTTATACATGTTCTTTCAATAAAGTTTTACTTAGCACCTCTTATAAGATCGCAACGTAATAATATATTTTTTCATTGATTTTTTTAAATACTCTGTCTTTTAATACATAAAAATATCATCAGACAGACTAAAGTCTTTCTATGTTACAAAAAAAAAAAAAAAACAAAAAAACAAATTGTTGTATAATCAATACTGAATTTTGCACATCTATATTCATTATCCACAACTTCCTTTTTAGTATTATTATACATTTCTTATTAGCATCAAATCGAGTACAAAACTATAGGGATGTTGGCATATCCAAAAAAAAAAAAATACAAAATGTGGGTTAATTTAATGATAAAATTTTTATGTGAAATAGAGTTTAAGTGAATTTAATTTTTTAAAACACATAACTGTAACATATGCACACTAGTATTATTATTTATTATTACTCCCTCCGTCCCGTAGGAATTTGCACCCTACGTGACGACATATTTTTTTAAAAATGTGTTTTATATATAAAATAGTGGCATATGGGTAAATATGTGTATATGTTTGTGATCTGTGTGCATGTAAGTCAATGTTTCCTTTTTTGATAGTGTCCGAATTTGTGTGGGATATCCAAGTAAGGAAAGTGTGCAAATTCCTGTAGGACAGATGAAATACTATTTAAAAATATACATTACAAACAATATATATATATATATAATATAATATTCAAAAAATAGAATTCATTTGAACTCAAAATCAGAAAATAAAATAAAATAACATACTCTAATTTAATTGGGTGTAACAGCAAAGCAGCATATATTATCCAATAAAAAAATGAAGGGAATAAGCATGTAGTAATGGTTGACTATAGAGAACAGCTCAGCCAAAGGGTTAATGAAATGAAGATAAATGTGAGGAGGTGAATGATTTGGGGATGGAAAGATTATATGTATCTTGTTATGGGCCCTTTTTTGCCTTTGGGATATCATGTTTAGGACGTTGCTAAAGTCAAGGAAACTTCATTTGTCATGACCCCAATTATATATAATGTTCATATTCTCGTTTCCATTATTGTTCCTAATAATGTCTTTGTCTCTACATAAAATTATATTTTAATAGATATATTGTTTTGTGATATCGTCTTAAGACGAAATTGGATTAAAAATATGCAAATTGAGATATTGATCAGTCGGTGGATGAGAGGTATAATGATGAGATTTAGAGATTGTTTCGATAAATTTATTTTAAACATCTTATAAAATTCAATATTTTATAAAGTTGTTATATATATATATTTAAGTAGTTTATAAAGTATTAAATATTTGATTAATACCACTTATAAATTATGTTGGATTAATTTTAAAATTTTATAAGTTGTCAAACATCTTACTTTGTCAAATACTTTAAGGAATACATTTTTAAACAAACTTATAAGGTGCATGTTTTAAAGAGCTTATAAGCTCTGACAAACTGTCTATTAATTAACATATTTAAAAAATGACATGAAGAACAAAATTTTTTGATTAAAATGAGGCAATTCAAATCTCAATTTACTCTGAATAGGATTTCATCCAAATAGTTGAATGGACATCGTACAAGTTATGATATGGTAAGAATTCATCTTTCTCACATATCAAGAAGTGAGGTTGTCCTGCAAATGTGAAAATAATTTGAAATCAAAAGGTATAAAGTGTTATTTTGTGAGTATCCTAAGAAATTACAGGATATAATTTCTATCTCTTTGTGAAATAAAATGTTATTATTTTTAAATAGACAATATTCTTTGAAAATACAAGATGACGAGGAAATTCCAGGCAAGAACATACCTAAGACTATTTTCCTGAAACAATATTAGATATTGATTCACGGAGGTGGCATGAAACCATGAAAATGATATTTCTTTATATGATTGACTTAATAAATCACACTTTTGTATCAAAATGTTAGCTTCACTAATAATTATAGAGAGGATGGTGTGTTGTACATATTAGAGCAATTCTTTTGCTCAAATTAATAAAATTTGTTATTCTCCCGTATGATGCACGGTTAGATATTGATAATATTTTAATATGAGATAAAATATATTATAAATCTAAATTAAATTTATTTTATTTTTCAATCAATTGTTATTTATTAATTTTTTTTTACTTTTTATTAATATATGATTTATATGAGATAATATATATGTAAGCGTCTAACAATTATTTAATTAATTATATATACTTGAATTATCTTTTAAAAACTAACATACTAAAATTTAAAAAATGGAGTGTGTATTATGTGAATAGTATTCACGGTAACAATTTTGTGCACAAAATATTCCATTTCACGCAATAGCACATATTTTGACATGTGGTGTTAGTTCATCTATAGTGTAGTATTAGTTCATATACAATGTGGTAATAGTTCATCTAAATGTGAATTTAGTTCATTTATAGTGACATGTTACCTGTGGTGTTAGTTCATATACAATATTTTATGTTATTTATATCTATAACAATCAAATCTCACAATATTAAAAATAAATTATTGTTCACCACAAAATTTATTGTTTATCATTTCGATAATATTTTTCCTAAATAATAATATTTATATTTAAAATACTAATAAGATTTTTCTTAAATCCAAATATTCAACTATATATTAAAATCAATAAATAATTTTTTTTTAAAATAACAGAATTCATAATTTATAGATTTGAATATTATTTTATACATGGAATATGAATGTGAATTAAAAATAAAAAAACGATTAATTTGAATAACAGAAAAATTGCAACAATTGAATTGAATAAGAGTTAACAGCTTCAAGTATTCCCTATTACATAAATATACAAATCTTTGATTTGACATGTATTTGAGTTATATTGCAGAAAAAAGAATATTATGTAATTAAATTGAAAAAGTAGAAATTGCGGTGTGAATGGTAAAATAATATATTACATGGTAATAGTTTGAGTACAATATTAATATTTTATTATTTTATGTATTTTGATAGGAACTTGAAAGCTAATATATTTGTAGGTGTAGTAAAAAAAAGTGCAAAATAATAAAAATAGAACACTTACTAAATTTAGAATGTAAAAATAGATGAGAAAATGACACCTCTATTTATTGTAGGACTTTGCTATTATTTTATATATATTTTGCTTCTACCAAAAATATAAATGGAGATATCACGAAGACATGAAATTCGAGATGAACTTTTATACTAATCAAGTCAATGACTTGATGAATTTTTTTAAATGAGATAGACCTTTGGCTATAAATGGATTTTCAGAAATAAGACTGATATGGATGACGGAATGACAAAGTTCAAACCTACAATACTAGGTTGGTGACAAAGTCACAGTAAAAAATAGGATATTGACTATGATAAGACCTTTAATATTGTAAAAGTGAAGAGTAATAAAAATTTAGTTGCAATAGTTGACCATTTTTATAACAATATTTGATGGATATCAAATGACTTTTGTGTATGGAAACCTCAAGTAGGAAGTGTTTGTCACAATTAGAGGATTTTGTATTCTAGTCAAATTTAAATCTATTATACAAATTATAAATGTCATTGTGGATTAGAGCACTTATAAGAGTTTGACGTAGCTCTCAAATCGTTTAATGCAATTCTCTAATGGAATTCAAGAAAGATTGATTTTAGCAAACATTCTCTAATGCAATTTAAGAAAGATTGATTGTTAGAGACCTTTATGACATGTAGTTGCTGATAGTTGTTAAGCTCAAATCATTTGGTTGAGACAATAGCTGAGAGACTACCAAGTGATTGCAAATGAAGTCTCAACTTATTGTGACAACAATAGTGCTATAGTCATCACTTAGAATACAGTCTTGCACACAAGGTGTAAGCATGTGGATATCAGACACCACTTTATCAGAGATCATATTGAGAAAAATGACATCAAGATGGAAAAGATATATACTGACTAGCAAAGAGCAGATATCCTGACAAAAGCTTTGCCAGAGTCTAGGTTTGTAGAATTGTTGGATGCACGTGAATATGAGGATTAAGAGTTTTTAGGGAGAATGTCAATGATCATGGTATCATGTTCAAACTTGAGGTATCAGGTGACTACAATGCTCACCTGACAGATATGATTAATATTTACTAATTTTATATGCTAAACTGACATTCAAACCTGACATTCATTCAAACCTGGTTTTCTTAAAACTAGGGGGACGTGCATTTAACACATTCTGTTTTCATTTAGACACGCCTTTTTATATTAACTCATGCACGTGCCAGAGCATTAAATGCACACAATTTCCTTTTTCGCATACATATTAGAATCGTAAAAGGCACGATTGGGATTTTAAATTCAAAACCGCCAATTTTTCGTCCGATCTAAACCATTGATTTATTAAAATTAAATCCCAACCATTGATCAAAATAATTGATTGGAACAAAATCCTGAGAGACCTCATTTGCACACTTCATGATTACATATTTCGGCAATTATTCTATCTTTATTCATATATTCGTTGCATTGTCTCAATACATTCACAATATCAATGGCATTATCAAGCGTTTCATAGACCATGGATTACATGACAACTATGAAGCAAATGGAAATCGAACTAGTGATTTTCTCTAAATATATTAACTATATGATATCAATGAGGCATCTGATGCTACCGAGTGCAGAAATTTTCCTCTCACACTAGGAGACCGGGCGCATCAGTGGTTTTTCTCCCTGTAACAGAAGGCAGTAAATCAACGTTAGGATTTGATACTTGTTTTTAGTGTGCCAAGGTGCATAGCTGTCAAGGGGTCCCCTCTTAAGATATTGACACTTGTTTTTAATGTGCCAAGGTGCACTGCAGTCACGTAATCCTTCTTTTAGGTTACTGACCCCTAAAAATTTTTTGAGTTCTAGTCCTCTAACAACACAACCAATCACACCGACTCTATCTCACACTTGATATAGAGTGGTTTGGAAATCTGAGTTCCAACTTAAGGTGAGATGGTCTTTACAATACAAACTAGAAACTGGGTATTAGACTATCTCTCTAAGCTTAGGATATTACAATGAAATCTCAATACAGAATAACTATCTTTCACTTAGCATTCAAAAAATTTGAAAAACTTGCAGAGTGCTTTGAACGCAATAGAGTCTTGGTTAATCTCGACGTAGAAATTTCCCATTACCTTGTTTGAGTGCAAGACCTTCTGTATTTATAGCCAACTTTGAAACACTATTCGTTGGAGAAATATGTTTTAGACTTGCTATTATAGGAGTAACAAACGGTTATAAAATTTACGACCTCTTTATTCTATGTTTGTTTGGTGATAAAATTACTTCTGGTGTAGGACAAATGACTTAGTTGAACATTCCTTTTACAATCTTTACTTGTTTACTAATACAAGTAACAAAAATGCTTTTGTAGCCTGACTCCATCAGGTTCTACTGAGTCTCCAATGGACTTCAAGGTCGTCACTCTCCATCGTGATCTGATGCTAGTTAGCTTATAAAGGCTAGGCTTTCAGTTCAGGTTTGGAATACCTTTTGAGTCTTCAGTTTTGAATCAACACTTCCTCAACTAGTTCCTCCTCAGCTGATTTCCTGTAAACAAAAGACTTAAACTTGATTGACAAGGTCAGTAACTAGGACTTTGGAAATTCATCAAGGGTTTTGAGATCTAATCTTAAAAAAAAATATCTCACAATATTTTCTCCCTTTTTGATGATGCCAAAACACTTCGGAAAAAGATCCAATATACACATAGTAGAATATTATAATTCAGTACAACAGAAGTGTTGATAATGAGTTATTATCAGGGTTACAAGTAATAGTTCCATTAATTAAATGAAGTTAAGTCCTAAACTATTACCATATTTTTCAGAGCGAATATTTTAAAATCTCCTAAACTCGGGATTCATGCCATAACTTGCACATACTCTGCTCTTTAGTTCTATTACTTTCTCCAAATTCAGCCCGTGGTCGTCCTGACCTGCTATCTCCATCACTTCCTTCAATACAACATTAGTATCAATTACTTGTGAAATTTCCACCAACGGAGGCATAAAAATGATGTTCTCAGGTGCTCTGAACTTTACCTTTGCCTTATCAACATCATCCAAGACACTTTCATATAGTTCAGAGTTGTACTCCGTCATTAAGTCACTAAAGTGAGATTCAATATATTCATCATCATCCCATTTCTTCACTACATACCACTGACGTACGAACTCCCTCTTCATTGGTTCCAAAAATTCCTTTAGATTGGGGGGCAAGAAGGTGTCAACGTTTGTGTTCTGAATCTCAGACTCAACTACCACCTTATTCTTCTTGTCTTTCCTTTTTTCTCGGTATCTACTGAGTTCTGAATTCTCTATTTTCCTTTTTAGAGCGTCATGAGTTCCCTGATCAAGTCTAGTACTTAGCTCTGCAACTTTTTTTGTTTTAGCAGCTAACTTCCTGTCATCTCGATCATCTTCACCTTTTCTGAGCTCTCGTAGTAGCCATTCTAGGGTCTGTCCCGAATGCATCTTCCATCATGTTGAGACTTGGAGAGCATCATCCAAGAATTATTGTTGGGGAGCAGGACTTTGAACATCGAATTCCACAACGTCACTGTCCTTCTCCATATCCACATCAGGACCGGTTTAATCAGATTTGGAGGTCAATTTTAGCATCTTCAGCACTTTGCTCTGATCCACATCACTGTCAGCAGTGGATCTTTTTCACTTGGTTTCTTCCTCATTTTCCTGTGTATCTTTCCCCTTACTCAACTCATCCTAAGTTTCCACAAGATCCTCCTTGTCTTCCCTTTTTTCTTCCACTTTCTCTTTCCCCTTTTTGGCATCATTAACACTCTGATTCAAGTTCAGGTATTTTGCCAAATTTGCCAGATAAATCTCCAACACGATGATAGAACTCCGCATATGAGATTGATCTTCTCTGATGGATGTGGCCAAAGGTTGTACCTATTCAACTTGCTTACCATCCACTTTGTTTAAAGCTTGATAGTGTCGCTAATTGTCTTTACATTTTCAAAACCCAAAGTCACCTCCTTGTTCAGATCACTGAATTTTTGAGTGAGTGTCTTTCCCAAGTTTGAATTGATTGAATCAATTAGCTGTTGGGCTGCCTCTTTCACCCTTTGATTAATTTTTTCTCTCAGATCCTTTTCCCTCTGAGCCTCAATTACCTTAAGTGCATCCTCCTTCTCTATAATTGATTGTAGGGAATCTGTGACTCTCAATCGGATCTTCCTGACAATCCTTTCATGGTGTTGAGTTCTTCTATTTAGCACTTTGTGAGTAATGGAAACATTTTTTTCTAGCTTCTTCACAACCTTTCTCATCTTGACAGTTTTCGATGAGCTTTTGTTCCTGAATCCCTCATCTTTTGTTCCTAGCCAGTCAGGTTCTAAGTTTCCCTCTCCTGCTTCACGGCCACAACTGTCTAGATTTCAGATTGTGCTGATCTCATTATATCCACATATGAATCATCATCAATCAAATCATATGTTGGGACAATCTGAGTGTTTTGATTAGATCCCAAAACCCCTGATGATTTACCTTAGTAGAGTTAGTCAGGATTGTCTAGATTCAGGATAGTCAGGTTAGGGATTCAGTTCAGGGGGAACGTATTGAAGACTGAAGAATATTAGAGTCGACCCAATTAACTGAAGTCTGAAGTGCATCTCACCCTGAAGAAAGTCAGAGTCAGTCTTGCTGAAGATTGCCAGAACTGAAGTTGAAGATCGAAGCTTGAAGATCCATCCTGAAGACAATCCGGAGTACCATTGACTAATGTTTCTACTGAGTACACTAAGCATGCTCAGGACAGAACTTAGTCAGTGAAGAGTAAGTGTAACCCTATCAGGCTAGGCTGAATGCTCATAAGACCTGACTTAGGCCTTGAGTCAGTTTATCTGACTCATGTAAGTCCAAAGTAAAAAGATTACATATACTGGGCTGAATAATCTATCAGTCTGAGCTGAATGCTTATAAGACCTGACTTAGGCCTTGGTTCAGTTTACCTGATCCATGTAAGTCCAAAGCAAAAAGGTTATTTATGTTGTGAGACAGTTGAATTTTATGTCAACACCTGAGAGACAAAGAGAATGTCAGTGGACTCCATTGAAGGCAAACATTCGTGCTGAGTAAATGATAAGAAAATCGGAGCTTTGAATGACGAGGAAAGGACAAGTGTCAGACGATCAACTAGCCGTTTGAACGGAGAGCCAATGATCTTTCGACACACATGTACAGAGTCTGCGCAGCAATTAATGCGGCATTTAATGCATCTCAGAGTTGCAGGCGGCGGAACAATATTTTCCAGATTAAGCATGGGAAAAAGATCAACAAGTACTTCTAGCCTGCAACCACCCTAAAATTGGAAGATTTAGGTGGATCTCCTCCAACGGATCTATTTCAAATCTCTCCTATAAATACAGAGAGCCTTGCACCCATTCAAGGCTAACGGGAAATTTCCAAGTGAAACCTCTTTAGAATCTAAGCACTCAAAGCATACTTTGAACAACACTCTGCAATTAAATTTCCCTAGTGTTGTAGTAGGATTCAATCTGTATTTGCTTAGTTTTGATAGCTCTAATCTTTAGCATCGATTTGTATTGCTAGGGCTATCCTTAGTTGGAAACCAAGAATACCAAACCACTCAGGGTGTGAGATTGGTTGGTTAGAAGGACTGAGACTTGTAAAACGCCCTTGGGTCAGTTCCTAAGAGCGGAAGTTGGCTATTCGTGTCCCTTGGCACGTAAAACCCAAGTACCTATCCTCAGGGTTTTGAGGATAGCTTCCTGTTAAATCGGGTCGTGGACGTAGGAGTTGGTTATCTCTGAACCACGTTAAAAAAACCCTTGTGTGCTGATTTACATTCTTGTTCAGGATCATAACTGTCATCATATTAAACTGAGCATTCTTGTATTGTTTTCATCAGGCTTGAATCAATCATCCTGAATCTAAACTGTGCACCAGCCTTAACCACCAATATACTAAGCAAAGTCAGAAAAACATTTTCAGAAACTAAAATGAGTAGAAACTAAGGGCTCACATTCTGCACGTACTCTAACTTATTGAGAAAGTAGTCCAACTGACTTTCTTCCGAGCGGTCAGTAGGTTTGTTATCTCTAGTGAGCTTCTGAGCACATTACTCACACTCAGCCTTTCTGACTACATTACTGGCATGTCCCTGCTGCCCCTGTGGACTATCAGTTTTGCTGAGTAACATCAGGATCTTCCTGACTGAGTGTGTCAGAGCATTTTTTTGAGTTTCGGAAAAATCTGATATCAGTGTATTCGCCCCCATACACTGATTATACTCGTTTCGGGACTAACAAGCGGTATCAGAGCAGTGGTTCAAAAGACCACTGCCTTTGTTTACCAACAGTTTCTAAGGACAAACTTTTGGTTGTCAACTGAACATATCTTGTTTCTGAAAACAGCATACCACGATATCCGGTTCTAAGCGCCTTGAGGGCAACCTTCTTGTGTTCTCTACTGACAACTATGATTATTGGAAATTCAGGGTTCTTGCACATCTCTGTTCCATCCATGATCAGATGCCCCAGGTGATTGAGCATGGCCCTATCAGATTTATGAGGAATCTTCATACCACCTGGCTCGTAGCTGTTAATGTCCCTATTCTGGCTGCGGGAGATGAGCCAGTGGAGAGGTCCGTGCTTACATCTGATCAGATTAAGCAAATCGGACTGGATAATATTGCGAAGAATGTTATACTCCACACTGTTTCTTACGAGAATTCGGTCAGGCTCATGCATCTGAAAACTGCAAAGGAGAACTGGGATGCGCTGAAGGAGATGAGTGAGGGTTCTGAGAAGATAAAAGAGAACAAGCGGGATTTGACTATCAGGAAGTTTGAGGCCTTTAGGATGCTTGAGGGAGAGACCATCGATCAGATGGAAGCTCGATTCATTAAGATGATGAACGTGCTAGCAACCCTTGGGAAGGAGTTTCCCAAGAGGGAGGTGTCATCTAAAATCTTGAACTGTCTCCCAGAAAGATGGGACACAGGAGTGATCTTGTTGAAGAACACTCAGGATCTTACTAACATTCCTTACTCTCACCTATTCTCAGAGGTAAAGGCTCTGGAATTCGACCTCGATAAGAGGAAGGTGAAATGTGCTGTCAGTGAGGAGAAGACACCTGAGAAGAAAAAGAGTGTGGCTCTTAAAGCTACTCCTGAGCCTGAGGCTGGATCTGACTCGAAATCACTCAGAGATATGAGCAAGGATGAGCTAGCCCTGGATTACAGCCTGATGGCACGGCGTTTAGAGAAACTAAACTCTCGATTCGGAAGGTATAAGAAGTTTTACACTGACACCCATGATCGCAGGTACTCCAGCCCCAGGAGATCGAGCCCCTGGAGGGAAGAGAGAAGGGGTTCCGAATCCAAGAGAGAAAGGGACGAGCCTAAGCGGCACAGAGATGTGAAGAGCTCCAAGAGGAGAGATGATGCTGATCTTAGAAGATCCAGCTCCAAACCTGAACGATCATCAGGGAGCCGGAGAGAGTCATCTAATAAAAGGTACACTGATAAACCAGGTATTTCTGATGTAGATCAGTGTTACCACTGCAAGAAGACCGGACACTATCAGTATGATTGTCCGGAGCTCAGTGCTCGTGAGAGAGAAGATCGGAGAGCAAAGAGAGAGCTCATGGCATCAGATCGGAGAGTTTTGATGGCTTAGGATTCCTCAGATTCAGATGGCCCAGGACGCCGATCCCCTGAACTTGTCTCCGATGAGGAGTATGATGATCTCTGCCTGATGGCAGATGATGAAGTGTGTTCTTCTGACTCTTCTCCTGATCACGCACCTGAGCTTAGCTCAGATTCAGCAAGGGATCTCGACCTTCAGATGGTTGATTTCTCGAGGCTGTAGGAGACTCATATTCACACAGTGGATGTGAATGCACAACTGAGTGAGGAGAATGATCGGTTAACTGAGTCTCTCAGAATGAGAGATACTGAGGAAGCCCTCAGATTAGTAAATCTCCAGGAAGAGTTACTCCATGCCCGGAATAGACATGATGAGACTCCAATGGCGGTTGAAAGACTGAATGATGTAATCAGCTCACTGATTGAGACTCGTGACACTAATTTGTTCCTTGCTCAGGAACAGCAGATGATTGAACGAATTGCTCTAAGAGGGATGTTCGAAACTGAGTGGCAAGCTCGCCTTAGTGCTGAGCAAACTGCTTGGGATCTTGAGCTAATCAGAAAAGAGAATGCTCATCAGAAACTGGTGCTTCAGTACAACACTGAGCTTGAGGCCCTGAAAAAAGAAAATGTGTGCCTTGAGGAAAAGCTGAAGAACTTACACACATCTTCCCAAGTGGTTGATGAGTTAACAAGTTTCTCTCAGCGGACCGATGGTGCTAAAGCTGGGTTAGGCTATGATGCCTCGAAAGACCCACAGGGCAAGAAGAAGAGAGGTGCTTCAGGGAGCAACTCTCTGAAGAAGTTTGTCCCTGCCCAAACTGACGACAAGAGCCCAAGTGTTGCTCCACAGGATAAAGGCAAAGGGAAGGAGAAAGTGCCTGAACCTGTCAGGCAAAGGACTGAAGAACCAGAGCCAAAACCTAAGGGAAAGGTAAAGGCTCCTCATCCTGAGCCGAGGAAGAAGGATCAAGGGAATTCTAAGGCTCAGCCTAGGAACCCTCAGGCTGGAAAAAATCCTGCCCCCAGCACTTCTCAGGCTAGACCTCAGAATGCTCAGGGTGGGAGGAACTCTGGTCAGAGGAGGCCTCAGGCTAGGTCAAGGAACACTGAGGTCCGGGAACCTCAGGTAGGGCACAGGGCCCATCAGGAAGGTCCTAATCCTCAGAGGAGAAGGACAAACCAAGTGGCCCCTGAAAAGCGACGGAGACCTGACTCCGATAACACTAAGGCCAGACCTCAAGTGCCTAGAGGTCAGGCCCGAGTTGTTCCTTCTCAGGACAAACAACAGCCCAATGCACCCAGGCCAAGGAGGAACAGGAAACCCGCCCCCAGGAACAAATCCAGGGCTCCTGAGACTCAGGCTGACACCCATACACCATCGACATCCCAGGCACAAAGGAAGAAGAGAACGGTGTATGTTGATGTTTCAGGGAGACAGGTTTACACTTCTGATGCCATCAGAATTGTTAAACAAATCTGGATCCCGAAGGGTATGGCTGACACTGTAGGACCCAATACGAGATGGGTACCTGAGGCCTAATTCTTTTCAGGTCGCTGCGGGCTACAAGAAGAGGAGGGAGGATTAGAAGATGGACTGGTACCTGGACTCAGGATGCTCCAGGCACATGACCGGATTTCGTGATCTCCTTCTGGATTATGTAGTTCAGGATGGCCCGCAGGTAACCTTTGGTGATAACTCTAAGGGTTTCACCAGAGGATTCGGTACCCTTGTTGTTGGCTCAGTGAGAGTGCTTAATGTATCCTATGTTGAGGGTCTTAGGCATAACCTGCTTTCGATCAGTCAGTTTTGTGACCTTGGATATAGTGTAGAGTTTACATCTAACATATGCCTTGTGAAAGACAAATCTACACTGTAGGTTCTGATTACAGGTTTCAGGAGAGGAAACGTTTATTTTACTGACTTCAAGAGCAGCTCTCCTGAAACTTGTTTGGTCGCTAAGAGCTCATCTGAGCTCAGTTGGCTTTGGCATAAACGCCTGAGTCACTTAAATTTCAAGATTATTAACAAAATCTCTCAACTTTCTCTTGTAGAGGGTCTACCTAATGAAGTTTTTAGCAAAGACCACGTGTGAGGAGCATGTCAGGAAGGCAAGCAAACCAAAGCTTCATTCAAGGAGAAAGATGCCTTCTCAACTGACAGAGTGCTTCAGCTCCTGCACATGGATCTCTTTGGTCCAATTACTCCTGTCAGCATGAATGATAGGAAATATACCCTTGTTGTTGTTGATGATTATTCCAGGTACACATGGGTTATTTTCTTGTTGAACAAGAAGGAGACTCAGGTCAAGCTTCCTGAGTTACTCAAGAAATTGAGTACTGAACAGGGTCAGAGCATTGTCAGGATCAGATCAGATCGGGGAACAGAGTTTATTAACTCTATTATAACTGATTTTTGTACTGACCTTGGTATTGCTCATGAGAATTCTGCAGCCAGGAACCCTCAATAGAATGGGGTAGCTGAGAGAAGGAACCGGACCCCGAAGGAAACTGCTAGGACCATGTTGGCTGAGTCAGGACTGCCCAAGAAGTACTGGGCTGAAGCAATCAACACTGTTTGCTACACTCATAACCGATCTATGCTGAACAAACAACATGCTCAGACACCTTAAGAAACTTGGAATAAAAGGAAGCCTCGCATCTCCTATTTCCATATTTTTGGGTGTAAGTGTTTCATCCTGAACAATGGGAAAGACCAGCTGAAAGCCTTTGATAGCAAATCTGATGAGGGAGTTTTCTTAGGATACTCCTCAGTCAGCAAAGCCTTCAGGGTGTATAACTGTCGGACCCTTTGTGTGGAAAAAACACCTCATGTTGTGTTTGATGAGACTACATCAGTGCGTAGAAAACAGGTTCCGAGTCCTGACACTGAGGGGGTTACCAAGAGGGTGACAAGACTGAGCCTGAAGCATAATCCTGAGTTCAAGGTCAAATTCGTGAATACTCCCAAGGGATGGGATGATGATGACGATCAGGATGGACCTCAGGACAACCCTCAGCAAGCCCCAGCCTCGGAGAATGTTGAGTCTCAGACGGAGGGACAGACTCAACCTGAGGTATGTACTGTCGGTGATGATGCTTCTGCACCTAAGACAGTTACTGAGTCCAACTCTGTAGGGTGAACCAATGTCCTTGATATTGGCCAACCCTCAGGGAATGACTCAGTGTCCCCTGTTCTTGCTCGTTCTGCCTCTTTGCCTGTTATTGTTGAGACTAACATTTTAGGATCAGGTGAGGGAACGTCAGCAGCTCCCAGTGCAGCCGTCAGCAGGAGGCGGTGGCTAGATGATCACTCATTGGCTGACATCATTGGTGATGTCAATGAGGGGGTCAGGACAAGGTTGACCTTTGGTGAGAGCGCTATGTTTTGTTGTTTCCTGAGTGATCAGGAACCTAAGAGAATAGAAGAAGCTCTTGCTGACCCCAACTGGATCCTAGCCATGCAGGATGAGCTTAATCTGTTTGAGCGGAATTAGGTTTGGGAGTTAGTTGAGAGACCTAGGCGTCAACATATTATTGGCACCAAGTGGATTTTCAAGAACAAGAGGGATGAGAAGAATGTTGTTGTCAGGAACAAGGCCAGACTGATGGCCAAGGGTTACTCTCAGGCCGAAGGGATCGACTATGAAGAGACCTTTGCCCCAGTTGCAAGGTTGGAAGCAATCAGGTTGTTCTTGGCTTATGCAACATTTAAGAAGTTCAAGGTGTATCAGATGGACGTGAAGAGTGCTTTTTTGAATGGTGTACTGAACGAGGAGGTTTATGTTGAGCAATCTCCAGGGTTCGAAGTTGGTGACAAGGTTTATCACCTAAAAAAGGCTCTTTATGGCCTGAAGCAAGCTCTGAGAGCTTGGTATGATACACTTTCCCAGTTCCTGATAGACCACGGGTTCATGAAAGGAACAATGGACAGGACCCTCTTCAGGATATCCAAAGGGGAAGACATTCTCTTGGCTCAGATTTATGTAGATGACATAATATTTGGATCACCTAACCTGAAGCTTTGTGAGAAATTCTCAAAGCTGATGACGGGGAAGTTTGAGATGTCAATGATGGGAGAAATGAACTTCTTTCTAGGTCTCCAAGTCAGGCAAACTGACTCCGGAATCTTCATAAATTAGTCTAGGTATGCGAGAGACTTGATTCAGAAGTTTGGAGTTCAGACCAGCAAAGTCTCACGTATTCCGATGAACACAAATGAGAAGCTGGATCCTGACAAGAAGGGGACCTCAGTGAATCAGACTGAGTATAGGGCACTGATTGGATCCTTATTGTACCTGACCGCAAGTCGCCCTGACATCACTTATGCAGTCTTAGTTTGTGCAAGGTATCAGTCTGATCCAAAGAAGAGTCATCTAGAGAGTGCCAAAAAGATATTGAAATACCTGAAAGGTACAGTCAATTTAGGACTTTGGTATCCCTCTGATGACAACCTAGAACTGACTGGCTATTCAGATACAGATTATGGAGGCTGTAGACTTGATAGGAAATCAACTACAGGCACATGTCAGTTTCTAGGGAGTAAATTGATCTCTTGGTTTTCTAAGAAACAAACAAGTGTTGCAACCTCTACTACTGAGGCTGAGTATATGGCGGCAGGCAGTTGTTGCTCCTAGATCCTTTGGTTGAAGCAACAACTGAGAGACTACTAAATAGAGGCCACTGAAGTCCCAATTTATTGTGACAACAATAGTGCTATTGCCATATCCCAAAACCCAGTCTTACACACGAGGTGTAAGCATGTAGATATCAGGCACCACTTTATAAGAGATCATGTTGAGAAGAAGGATATAAGGATGGAGAGGATCCCTACTGACAAGCAGAGAGCTGACATCCTGACTAAGGCTTTGCCTGAAACCAGGTTTGTTGAGTTGTCAGTAGAGTTAGGACTTTTTGACCCAGGCTTAGGAGATTCAATCTGAATCTCAGTTCAGAATGCATAAGGTCAGGAGGAATAACTAACTAAGGATCAGGATGAAGGAGTTGTAGAGAGTGAATGGTTGAAGGGGGAACACTCAGTATGAAAGGATGATCAGTATAGACTGACTAAGATTCAGGACACTGAATTCAGGGCTTGTCACCCTGATAGGTCAAAAGTGGTATCAGTTAGATAACAAAATCTGACTGACTGGTATATTTCCTGATCTGTTTTCAGTCATCATATCTTGCTTGCATCATCTTTGATATTGTTTACCGTATTGTCAAATCAAATCTTTTTGTCACCCAATCTCAACCGTTCATTTATTATTCAGTTAATATTTTGCAATTATTTGAATTAAATACGGACATGCTCTGACGCGCATTTAATGCAAAGTAGATGGGAATAGTTTTTGATAAAGTTTTTGAATTATTAACTTTGAAAATCAAAAAGTCTCAATCCGCTTCCATGCATTTTAATTGTTTTAATCTTAACCGTTGAATCTCATAAGTCATGATTTCTGAGCCGTCCGATTAAAACTGAATTTTAGTATAAATAGGGGAAGTTTTTGTCATTGCGACTTTTACGCACTCAAATCTTTTCCTTGCTATATTTCTCTATGCAAACTAGTATTCTTCATATATTCATATCTTCATCATGGCTTCACCATCAGTTGACTCGTTCATTGGAAATCTTTTCCATTTAAGGAACAAAATTTGCTGGGAATCTGTTGGTGATTTCTCTTCTAAACACCCAGACATTTTGCCCACGAAGGAATTATTCGAGAATGCTGGGTTGCTTCGATTCATCACTGCGAAGCCACAGAGACTTCATCCTCGTCTTGTTGTTGCCTTTTATTTGAAGATGGAGCAGAACAAGGAGTCTAATGAATGAGAGACCTGCATCCCATTGTCTTCTTGTGTGAAGCAGAAGAATGGTGAAGATGAACTCAAGAGGAGTTGGGTCACCATTAATATAAGGCAGAAGATTAGGGAGTTGTTCAATCTTCCGCATATTGGGAGCAATCCAGTGGATTATGGGGTTGGTGACGAGAAAGACTATCTTCAATCTCTCTGTGATGGGGATGTGCTTCTGAAGGCAGGATTGAATTAATCTGTGCTGAGGACACCCAATCGTCACTTCTTTGACCTGACTAGTCAGGGAGTGATGGGGATTGCTGGAGGATTGGAGTAGATCTCTAGGCCGAAGCTGTATATCATGATGGCAATCAAGGATGCTTCTTTGCACTCATTCAACTGGGAGGAATATTTTCTGCAATTACTGGTGGCTGAGACCAGCAAAATAAAGTACTCGCCAGAGGGTTAGACGACATTTGAGGCAAAGATGTATTTTGGCACGAAGATCTCTCTGATCTTAGAGACTCTGGCTCTCGGAGATATTGATCAGGCTCAATCTTTCGAGATTCCAGCGAAGGTTGATCTCATCAGAACCTTTTCCAGTGATGCTGGTACAAAAAAGAAGAAATCGAGGACCCTGAAGAAGGCTCAGGCGAGCACGACTGGAGTAGTCCAGGCTCAGGCGAGCAAGCCTTCAGGGACACTGCCTCAGAAACCAGCGGAGGAAAAATCCAAGCCTTCTGGACCCAAGCAACAAACGTTGAAGTTCAAATACCCCGGTTCAGAAGAGCGAGAGAAGAAGCTTGTGGAAGAGAAGAGGCCTCAGCAAGCAACTCCGGAGGGGAACCTGCTCAGACTGTCTTAGAGGTTGCTCTCATCGCTGCAGTTCCGGAGGTCGCACCCTCAGATCCAATGCCATTTGTCCTTGAGCAAGACAAGGCTGACGATCAGATCCTCAATGTTATCTCCGAATATCAGGGCGTGGAGGTCCAGTCTGATGAGGGTCAGGGGGAACCTGTTGCTACGGACAATAGCAAAAGCAGCAAAGGTAATGAAGGTTGGATGGAGGAAGTGGTTGAGAAGGAGGCTGAAGAAGCTCAAGCTGAAACACCATGGCCATTCCCCACGCCTAATGAAAATTTGCTACCTGACTTCGAGGTCGTGGCAAGGGGAAGGGCGGCTGATGTGGTGGACAAAAGGTTCCCTGATCTCTCCCCAGCTCAGAAAGAGGCAGTGGTGCAGCTTCGCACATATGCCATGCTCCGAAGTGCCACATGGCCTGAACTTGGTCAGCTGGGCGAGTTGAAAGGATGGGAAAAGCTGGCTGATGATGAAGCAGCTCTTTTTGATCACTTTGAGGTAAATTCTTTCCATCACCTGATAAAAATTGCTGATTTTGTCAAGACTGTCATGAGAATTTACCCTGAGACCCCGGCAGCCGAGCCTGAAAGAGGTCAAAGATTGGAACTGGTTATAGTTCCGCATGGAAAGGCTCAGGATGAAAATCAGGCGGTTGTTCAGGAGGTTGTTCAGCCTGAATGTGATGTTCAGATGGTGGAGAAGGAGAAGGAAGGGGAGAAGGAAGTGGTAGAGATTGTTGAGACCGATCAATAAGGTGCGACTAATGTGATCAGTGCACCGGCTGATGATGCACCCCTTAGACCCGGGGCTGTTGAGGCTTCCAGAGAGGGTCAGAGTAGTCTCGTCCGAGTTCCTGGTGGGAGAATTCAGAAGAAATGAGCTTGGAGATGGACACTGAGTGCTATCAACCGTCAGCTCAACATCCACAATACGAGAATTAACCGGTTTAATCTGACTGTTGGACTGATTAATAACCGTATGAAAAAGGTGCAAAAGGATCAGGACGAGATGGTCAAAGGCCTAGCTGTTTCTGAGGATGTCCTTGCAATGATTGAGACAGCTCATTCAGTTCAGATCGAAGCAGTGGTTCGACATGCAAAAGATTCAGTTAGAGACTGCAGAGCGATGACTTCTAACCTGCGAGCTGAGCAGGATGAAAAGCTGAATAAATTCCTCGATCAGCAGCTGAGTGAGAGGGTTGATCAGCTGGTTGATGCGAAGGTAGCTCAGCTCAAATGTGAATTGAAGGCTGAACTGCTGAGTGAGATGTCCGAGCAGGAGAAGGAGGAAATTAGGTAGGTCTTGGACTCCAAAATGGGAGATGTGGAAGGCAGGCTGAAACAGGAGCACAATGCAGCCATCAAAGGGCTTAGTTCCGGTCTGAGAGGGATGGCAACTCAGATGGACAACTTCAGGGCAAGCAGCAGGAGTTGGGTGATCAGTTCGCCATATTGGAAGGTTCAGTTGAGGAGAACAACCAAGATCAACCAGGATGATGAAAAAAAGGGGGAAGGAAAGAAGCAAATGGTTGGAAAAGGCAAGAAGATCTTCCCCCCTGAACTGAGAGCTCAGGACAAGAAGAGAACCAGGTCTGTTTCTGCTGCTGAGTTTGCTGAAGGCTCAGATCCAAAGAGGTTGAAATCCTCTAAGGATCCCGCCCTTGAGTCCCTGTACACTGAACTGGAAGAGGGTTTGCACCTCGGAATGACCACTCAGAAGAAAGTGGTGATGACTGAGTTGGAGAAGCAGGCGAAGAGGAAGGAGATTTTGCTACTCAGTCAGATCCAGCGCTTTAAAGAGAACCAAGAGTATCTGACTTCGCAGATTCAGAAGCAAAGGAAAGTGCCTTCTGGATCTCAGAAGAAGAATCAGAGGAAGATTGTGGTCAATCCAGGTCAGGGCCCTCCTCCACTTCAGATGGTTGAGGATTTCATTCCTGTGGAGATGTTGGAGGTTTGGATTCCGATCCGGAATAGATGGGCGTATCTATTCTATGTGGTGGGGTTGTTGGACGATCTGAACGAAGTAAAAGATGTCATTCTCCACCACTGGATGACGCAGGAGCATCCTGATCTCTGGGCTGAAATAATCAGACATGCTGACAAAGAAGGTGTTGAGGTCGCTCCGCCGGAATTCATCAAGTATCCTCCTCCACTTTTTGGGAACTCCAAGCAACTGGACAGGAAGGCAGTATCAGAAAAAGTTGTCAGAGTAGGACGTGTTGCCGGCGCAGTTGGCAATCGGAACAGGATGAAGCAGATCCTAAATCGAGTCTTGGAGATGTATGAAATTCCTCTTGCTGATTGGAATAAGGATGAAGAGTAGTGTCAGGAGTTAGTTGTCAGGAAATTTGTATTAGCTTCAGGATACTTGTAATTCTCTATATATCAATGAAGTTATCTCACCTTCCTGAGCACAACATCTTGTTGACTCCTGAATTTACTTTTCTGTATTCCTATCAATAACTGTACTAACCCATTCCTTATTTCCATCTTATAGACTAAGTGCCTAGTTTGTCAGGAGGTACTGAGTTGTTTCACTGACTAAGTCAGTTGATTGTATAGATGGATAGGAATTTGCTTAAGGGTTTTGGCATCATCAAAAAGGGGGAAATTGTTGGGACAATCTGAGTGTTTTGATTAGATCCCAAAACCCCTGATGATTTGCCTAAGTACAGTTAGCCAGGATTGTCTAGATTCAGGAGTCAGGTTAGGGATTCAGTTCAGGGGGAACATATTGAAGACTGAAGAATATTGGAGTCGACCCAATTGACTGAAGTCTGAAGTGCATCTCACCCTGAAGAAAGTCAGAGTCAGTCTTGCTAAAGATTGCCTGAACTGAAGCTGAAGACCGAAGCTTGAAGATCCATCCTGAAGACAATCCGGAGTACCATTGACTGATGTTTCTACTGAGTACACTAAGCATGCTCAGGACAGAACTTAGTCAGTGAAGAGTAAGTGTAACCCTATCAGGCTGAGCTGAATGCTCATAAGACCTGGCTTAGGCCTTGAGTCAGTTTATCTAACTCATGTAAGTCCAAAGTAAAAAGATTACACATACTGGGCTGAATAACCTATCAGGCTGAGCTGAATGCTTATAAGACCTGACTTAGGCCTCGGTTCAGTTTACCTAATCTATGTAAGTCCAAAGCAAAAAGGTTATTTATGCTATGGGACAGTTGACTTTTATGTCAACACCTGAGAGACAAAGAGAATGTCAGTGGACTCCATTGAAGACAAACATTCATGCTGAGTAAATGACAAGAAACTCGGAGCTTTGAATGTACGAGGAAAGGACAAGTGTCAGACTATCAACTAGCCGTTTGAACGGAGAGCCAATGATCTTTCGACACACATGTACGGAGTCTGCGCAGCAATTAATGCGGCATTTAATGCGTCTCAGAGTTGCAGGCGGCGGAATAATATTTTCCAGATTAAGGATGGGAAAAAGGTCAACAAGTACTTCTAGCCTGCAACCACCCTAAAATAGGAAGATTTGGGTGGATCTCCTCCAACGGATCTATTTCAAATCTCTCCTACAGAGAGCCTTGCACCCATTCAAGGCTAACGGGAAATTTCCAAGTGAAAGCTCTCAAGAATCCAAGCACTCAAAGCATACTTTGAACAACACTCTGTAATTAAATTTCCCTAGTGTTATAGTAGGATTCACTCTGTATTTGCTTAGTTTTGATAGCTCTAATCTTTAGCATTGATTTGTATTGCTAGGGCTATCCTTAGTTGGAAACCAAGAATACCAAACCACTCAGGGTGTGAGATTGGTTGGTTAGAAGGACTGGGACTTGTAAAATGCCCAGGGGTCAGTTCCTAAGAGAGGAAGTTGGCTTTTCGTGTCCCTTGGCATGTAAAACCCAAGTACCTATCCTCAGGGTTTTGAGGATAGCTTCCTGTTAAATCAGGTCGTGGACGTAGGAGTTGGTTATCTCTGAATCACGTTAAAAAGACCCTTGTGTGCTGATTTACATTCTTGTTCATGATCATAACTGTCATCATATTAAACTGGGCATTCTTGCATTATTTTAATCAGGCTTAAATCAATCATCCTGAATCTAAACTGTGCAGCAGCCTTAACCACCAATTTACTAAGCAAAGTCAGAAAAACGTTTTCAGAAACTAAAACGAGTAGAAACTAAGGGCTCACATTCCGCACGTACTCTAGCTTACTGAGATAGTAGTCCAACTGACTTGCTTCCGAGCGGTCAGTAGGTTTGTTATCTCTACTGAGCTTCTGAGCACATTACTCACACTCAGCCTATCTGACTCCATTACTGACCTGTCCCTGCTGCCCCTGTGGACTATCAGTTTTGCTGAGTAACATCAGGATCTTCCTGACTGAGTGTGTCAAAGCATTTTTTTGAGTTTCAGAAAAATCTGATATCAGTGTATTCCCCCCATACACTGATTATACTCGTTTCGGGACCAACATCATAATTCTTCCTTTCTTCTTCACCAGTTTTCTTCCCTTCTTCTCATCTTTCTCCATCTTCTTCTCAACATTCTCCTCCATTCCTTGTTTCATCTCATTCTCATATTCAACAATCTCCATATGTCACTCATTAACCTCATTTTCTTCAATGAGCAAGTTAGCAGTTTCAGATGCCTTAGGAATGTCCTGCTGCACCTCAGGGCAGGGACTCCCTTCCTTGGCCATTGCCTCATTGACAGATGTCCCAACCAAGTTGGTCACATCCTCTACAAGAGTAGAGTCTTGAACATCCTTTCCTTTATCTCTTCCACTTCCCTAAGCCTGGGAGTATGTTTCATTCCCATCTTTTCCATCCGTGAATACTTCATCGGCAAAATTCTCAGCATCGTGATCTTCTTGTGTCATTCCTTCTCCTGCACTTCTAGCCTGATCATCGTCATCATCTCTTGAAAAAATCATGTGCACATCTGACTTTTCAGGATCTGCTTCACTTCTATCTATCTATCCATGATCTTGGCTTTGAAGTTTTTAGGATCGAATACATCGAGGTAGGAGCGAATTCCAAAGTACTTACAGAGAGATATATCTAAAATTCACACCCTTTCTATTCAACAAGCATCTTTGTGTCCATGGTATTGGACTAATTAAATTCAAGCCATGTTTTCAAAGAGAAGGTCTTTCCGAACAACTCATGAATAAGATCAAGCTTTGGATACCTTTGCATGATAGTCTTTTTTACTATAAATCGCACTAGATGATAGAGAATTGCGGTCTATGCATCATCCTCATCATCATTTCGAACCTGAGAATACTCATTACCAGTAGGCAGATTTGCCTCTTCAGCACGTTCAGGCAAAGGTCTATCCACATCCTGAACCACTTCCTCCCTGATGGGACTCAAGATCTGGATCTTATTGACTGCGGGGACATCTTTCTTCTTTTTTCTCTTTAGCTTTGTCTTCTCAGCCTTTTTTTCAGCCATCCTGGTTGTCTCCCCATCTTCTACCACAGTTACAATAGACTAGTTACCTTGATCACCTTTTCTGACTTCAGGTTCCTCACTTCTTATTTCAGCACTCATTTCTGTGGACACTTTCTCTACAGTTTAACTCAATTTCTTCATTTCCTCATCTGATTCCGAGTTAGTAGCATCCTTCAGTAGAGTGTTTGAGGTCTTGGCAGATTTATCCTTTGTTTTATTTTGCTTGGGCATTGCCAGGCACAAGGTTTTGTAGGTTGCAATATCATCGGTGAGCATGATTTTACCCCTTCAACAATCCAGAGAGAACTTCTAGCTCCACTTCCACTAACAGAGTGAAGTAGGACAGAAACTCTCTTTCCAAAGTGAAATCTTCCATTCATAGTGACTTTCCTTGTGGATTTATCCTAGTTTGCTTTCTCAGCTTAAGTCCATAACATTTGCATGAAATAGGCCTACAAGTTATTTGCGCATGTATCAATCGCTGCCATCAGCCTGATTTGGGCAGACTTAGTTGTTCATGGGTACCAGTGTATCCCATGACACATGTGGACACAATATCAAGCAATGCTCTGTAACTTTGCCTCAATTCTTTATTGTTCATCTTGGCTTTGATGGTCGTCAGTCCTTTGATGATAAAGCGTGAAAGATGTTCATCTTCATTTCCCTCAACAAACTTATGAGGATTACCACCAGTACTAGGAAGTTTCCATGCTTTTCTAATTAGTTTTTGAACATCAACCTTAATTGTCTCCTTGTCACCCTTCTCTTTTGTACGAGTGACTCTGGTGTTAAGTTTTGTGTCCTCCTTCTTCATCTTGGTGAAAGATTTGGCCACTTGACAGGGTAGAAGTCTCTTATTTGGGGCCCTCATAAAGGCTTCGAGCACACTGGCCATAATTCTAGAAAATAATAGTTCTGTCTTAGGAACATGTGAACCCATGATTCTACTTCCTTCATGATGGATTGATAGTCCATCGTGTAAGTCTTTGATGATGGTGGTGGTGGTGGTGGCCATGCCTGAAAGATGTCAGTACCAAAAAGCAAGAACACAGTAAAAAAGGAAAAAAAATTTAGAAATTTTTGAAAGCGTAAGGAAGATGATTACAGGGGTTGGGGTTTTGATTGATTTAGTTCTCGAATGAAATGACCCATATATAATTTAGAAAAATATACGCTTAGGATAAATCACATAATTTGGCAGTTTTGAAAAAATTGGAACTGCAATCATGCCACGTGCTTCCTACGAAAAAGGTAGTGTGTGCACTTAATTATTCTGATACGCGTGTGAGTTAATACGAAAAGTCGTGCATTTAATGGAAGTGGTATGTGTTAAATGCATGTATCAGGATATGAAAAGGGTTTTGATGTATGTCTGATAAATAAGTTCAGAGTCAGTCAGTAGTATCATACCAGTTAGGTGAACATTATAGTCACCTGGTACCTTAAATGTGAGTCTGATTTCTTGATAACTGACTTCTCTTATATAAAGTCTACTGTCCTAATTCACTCGGATCTTGCAATCTTAATTCCAGTGATAGTTCTATGAAACAAAACTCATGTAATGCCTTTGTCAGTATATTTGCTCTTTGTTTGTCAGTGTGAACCTTTTCGATCATGATATCTTTTTTTCTCAATATGATCTCTTATAAAATGATGCCTAATATCCACATGCTTACACCTTGTGTGTAGAACTGGATTTTGAGTGATAGCTATAGCATTATTGTTGTCGTAATAAATTGAAACTTCATTCACCATTATTTTATAGTCTTTTAGTTGTTGTCTCAGTCAAAGAATCTGAGCACAACATCTACCAGCAGCCATATACTCAGCCTCAATAGTGGATGTAGCAACTGAATGCTTCTTTGAGAACAATAAGATCAGTTTGTTTTCTAAAAACTAACATTTCTCTGTGGTTGATTTCCTATCAATTTTACTGCCTCCATAATCTGCACTGAATAATTTGACAGTTCTAGGTTATCAGTAAAGGGTACCAAAGTCCTAAATTGATAGTTCTTTCAGATACTTGATAATTTTTTTTGGCAGCCTCCAGATGACTTTTCTTGGGATCTGACTTATATCTAGCACATACACCAACTGGATATGTTATATCAGGCCTACTTACAGTTAGGTACAGTATTGGACCAATTAATGCTCTATATTTTAGTCTTGTTTATTAAGATCTCTTCCTTATCTGGATCCTTCTTCTCATTGGTGTTTATTGGAATCCTGGCACTTTTGCTAAACTGACAACAGAACTTCTGAATCATGTCATTAGTATATTTAGACTGATTGATGAAAATTCTTGGGTCTGATTGTTTCACTTGCAATCCTAAGAAGAAGTTCATTTCTCCCATAAAAAACATCTCAAATTTACCAGTTCATAAGTTTTGAGAATTTCTGGCATAGCTTATGATTTGGTGATTCAAATATTATATCATCAACATAAATCTGGACCATGAGTATGTCTTTACCTTCAGTGATTCTAAATAGAGTTTTATATGTTGTTCCTTTCTTAAATCCATGCTCTATAAAAATTGTGAGAGAGTGTCATACCAAGCTTTGGGCGCTTACTTCAACCCAAAAAGAGCTTTTCTCAGCCAATATACCTTGTTTTCAACTTTGAAGCCTGAAGGTTATTCCACATAGACTTTTTCATACATTGAGAAATGCACTTTTGACGTTCATTTGATACACCTTGAACTTCTTATGAGTTGCATATGCTAGAAACTGTCTAATTGCCTCCAATATAGCAACAGGAGCTAAGGTTTAATCATAAATTATTCCGTCAGATTGTGAGTATCCCTTGGCTACTTGTCTGGCCCTATTCTTCACTGCAACATTGTTCTCATCTTTCTTGTTCTTGAAACCCATTTGATTCCAACAAAATTTTGACACCTAGGCCTTTTTACAAGCTCTCATACTTTGTTTATTTTGAATTGATTTAGTTCTTCTTGCATGCTATGATCCAATTGGGGTCTGTAAGGGCTTCTTCTATATTCTTAAGTTCCTGATCTGACAGGAAACAACAGAATAGAGCACTTTCACCATGCAACCTTCTTATTCTCACCCCCTCAGTTGGATCTCTGATTATGTTATCCACTGAGTGATCATCTAGCCATGTTCTTCTAGTTGGAGTCGATCTTGAATTTTCTACACATGTATTATTAGTTTCCACATGTGGAATAAATTAAAAAAAACAAATAAGGCAGAAAGAGTTTGAGTCAATACCAAAGGAATTGAAATCAATATTAGAGACATTGTTTCCCCTCGAGTGTTGGAGTTAGTAGCTGTCTCAAGTGCACCTGCATCCTTATCGACAATTCTTACCTCAGGTTGAGCCTGTTCATCCGTTGGAGACTCAACATTCTCAGGCAGGACACCATTTCGAGGATTATTCTAATCCTGATCTTCTTCATATTCCTCATTGTTATCATCCCAATAGAGTGAGAATGTACTTAGAATCTTAACCTTTAGAACATATTGATTTTTCAAGTTCAGTCGAGTACTCTCCTAGTAACTTCCTTAGTGTCAGGGTTTGAATCTGGTTCTTACGCTCAGTACAAGATTTATCAAACATAACATGAGGTGTCTCTTCCAAAATAAGAGTCTAAAAATTGTATACCCTAAAGGCTTTGCTGACTTTAGAATATCCTAAGAATATTTGTTCATCAGATTTGCTATCAAAGATTTTCAAATGATCTTTCTCATTGTTCAGGAAGAAACACTTGCACCCAAAGATATAAAAAATAAGAAATATGGGGTTTCCTTTTGTTCCACATCTCATAGGGTGTTTAATTATGTTGTTTATTTAACATGGAACGGTTCTAAGTGTAATAGGCAGTATTGATTACCTCAGCCCAGTACTTCTTGGGTAAACCTGACTCGGCCAACATAGTCCTGACAGCTTCCTTTAGGGCTTTGTTTCTTCTTTCAGATACACCATTTTGTTGTGGAGTACTAGCTACATAAGTCTCATTAGCAATGCCATTTATAGTATAGAATTTAGATATGTAAGAATTGATAAATTCAGTCCCTTGATATGATCTAATCTTCACAATGGTTTGATTCTGTTCATTGCTCAATTTCCTGAGTAACTCCTAAAGCTTGACTTGAATCTCCTTTATGCTTAATAGGAAGATAACCTAAGTGTACCTGGAATAATCGTCAAGAACAACAACAGTATATTTTCTACCATTTAAGCTTACAGGAGTGATATGACCAAATAAATCCATGTGCAGAAGCTGTAGTACTTTGTCAGTTGAGAAGACTTTCTTTTCTTTGAATGATGCTTTGATTTGCTTGCCTTCCTGACATGCCTTGGTACATAATATTTACTAAAAACTTCATTTGGTAGACTTTCTATAAGTGAAAGTCTTGATATCTTGTTCAAAATCTTGAAGTTCAGATGATTCAGTCTCTTGTGCCATAATCAACTGAGCTCAGATGAGCTTTTAGCAATGAGACGGGTTTCAGGAGTGCTGCTACTCCAATCAGCAAAGTAGACATTTCCTCTTCTGATTCCTGTGAGAAGCACCTGCGGAGTTGTCTTATTCTTGACTTAACATATATTAGGAGTGAATTCAACACTAAAACCTTTATCACAAAACCGACTAATAAAAAGCATGTTATGCTTCAGACCATCTACAAGGGATACATTGTGCACATGCACAGTAGGTACTACCAACGTACCATAACTCCTGATTAAACCATTAGAGTTGTCACCAAAGGTAACCTGTGGGTCATCCTGATCAATATAATTCTGAAGGAGATCTCTTGATCCTTTCATGTGTCTTAAACATCTTCTATCTTGGTACCAAACAACTCTTTTTTTATCCTTTTTTTTTTCTTGTAGCCCACTGCAACTTAAAAGAAATCAGGCTTTAGGTACTCATTTGGTATTAGGTAAGCTATACCTTTTGAAATCCAAATCTATCTCACTATCCTGATAGCATCAGAATTGTAGATTTGTCTCCCACTCACATCAACATACACTGTCCTCTTCATCCTTTTAAGGTTTTGGAGCCTTTGGATTATTCTTGGGGATATACCTCCTATTCCTCTTAGGCTCAGGTGTACTGGGTGTGGGTGCATGTTTAGAGGGGCACTGATGTCTTGAACCTCGAGGCACATAAGGCTTGTGAGATTGATTATAGGCTTCAGGTTGCCCAATCCTTTTAGGAGCAATCAGGTTGGACCTTCTCTCAGGATTAGGTCTATCCTAATCATGCTTACGCCCTGTTTGGAGCCTTTTGAACTAAGTGTTCCTCTGTTTAGCTTGAGGTCTACTCTAGTTTCAAGTCCTAGGCTCATGACGAGTTAGCTTAGCCTTTCCACTCCTGGGTTTTTGCTCAGCTTTCTCAACCTGACAGGTTCAGCAAGTTCATTTCCCCTCTCTAAACCCTTGGTAACATGGACAGTCCACTCCACACCCCCACCAGTTTTTACATGCACTCTCTTAGTAATGCTCTCTAAAGCAACATCAGATTGACCCTTGGAAGGTCTTGAAGGACTAAAGCCAAGTCCTTCCCTTGAACCTTTAGATAACTGATAGTTATTATTCTCTTCTACCGTTGTAGAAGATTTATTTAGAGCTACAATTTTCTTCTGAAGTTTTCCATCCTTTTCTTTTATGATTTCATATCTAGTACAAGGTCATCAAACTTCGACTAAAGAGCTTCCAGATCATTGATTCTCTTAGTATTTTCCTCGGTCAGAGATTTCAGAAGTTTTTCTTTCGCAGCAAAACCAGATTTGACTTGGTCAAGTTCCTGATTTAGCCTTACTGGGTCAAAAGCTTCTTCAATGTGTGATTGAGTTAACTACTCAGTTAATCTCAGATTGTCAGTACTCAGTCTCTCATTCTCCTTCACTATGCAGGTATTAATTTCCTCCAGCCATGAGAAATCAACCATCAATTGCTCTAATGCGAGCTAAAATTTCTATTGCTGAACCTGACCTGGGCTTAGGTGTGTGATCAAACAATGAACTACAGGTATAGTTAGGAGATGTTACCTCATCATCTTTTGCGACCAGACAGATATCATTATACTCATCGTTTGAGAAGAGGCCAGGTGAGTGCCTCCCTAGACCACCAAAATTAGAACCTTCATCAACGATCATGGCTTTGCAGCTTTAGTATCTCTGGTCCCTCTTGGCTCTCTTATCCCCTTTTTCACGGGCATTGAGTTCTGGATAGTCATATTGATAATGTCCTGTCTTCTTGCAGCTCTAGCACCTGTCAGCATCATCTGCATAATTTTTTATGGATATAGGATCCCTTCTAGAATCTAGTTCCCTGCACCTGGATAAGCTTCTTTCAGGTCTGTTGCTAGAACCATGCCTCTGATCATAATCTCTCATTCCTGGCTCCTTACAATCACGTCTCTGATCTTAGTCTTATCTTTCTTCAAATCTCCTGGGACTACTATACCTCTTTCTGTCCCTGTTATCCAGATAATACTTTTTGTACCTGCCAAATCTATAGTTTAGTTTCTCAAATCTCCTAGCCATTAGACTATACTCATCAGCTAACTTCTATTTGGACATGTCTAACAAGGATTTTGCAGCAGTGGAGACTACTTTTGAATTGTCTTTTTGTACTAAACTCTTGTTAGGTGTCTTTTTACTGTCATCACCACTGATCCCAGTCTTCTGCTTTTTTTTGTTGAGATCAATTTAAAAAGCCTTTAGCTCAGAGAAAAGGTGAGTAGTAGTGACATTGGTTAGATCCTGAGAGCATGAGAACACTTGTATCCTATTTTAAGGAGACGGTTTAGAATCTTGGAAGCCACTTTCCCCCTTGGTACATCTTTGGCAAGGGTAGCCGATTCATTAATCAACTTGATGAATCGTGACTCTATCTTATCAATGCTTTCGTCAGCTAGCATCTCGAAGGCCTCAAACATTTGAATGGTTGTATTTCTTCTGTTCTCTTTCATCTTGTTAGAGCCTTCACATATCTGAGCAAGGGCATCTCAAGTCTCTTTGGCAGTTTTGAGGTGCATGAGCCTCACAAATCCTCATGTGGCAAAGTATGAAGAATAATGTTCTTGGTGATATTGTCCAACCCAATCTACTTGATTTGATCAGGATTTGGTGTTGGAGTTGGACTACCAAGGGAGGAACTGGTACATTCTCTTGGACTAGAAATGTGGTTGCTGCATCCATAATAAAGGTGATTGGTCCTTCTTCAATGACCCCGAACATCTGGTCATGAATGTTAGATAGATATGCAAAAACCCTGAACTTTCAATAATCATAGTTAGTAACAGAGAATTCAGGTAGACTAGCCTCGAATTTCATGGATGTTGACATGATGAATTTTTTTTAGAAAACTTGGATCCATTCAGATAACCACCAAAAGTTCACAAAGGAACTATTGATTGGTCTTTTGAACCACAACTCTGATACCATTTGTTGGTCCAAGACGAGTTCAATCAGTGTGTGGGGAGGGAATAAACTAATGCCAAATCTTTTGCAAGATCTCAGATGGAATTCGGTCAGCTTGAAACTCAAGATAAACGCTAAACTGAAAGGTTGACTAACAAGTCAGATTTAAAATACATTGAATCCTTGAGTGTTATGTGAGGCTCAGTTGAGATAGTCCACCTACTGACAGCTCTATAGCTTATCAGTTGGATAGCTACCTTAAGAAGTCTGAGTGTGGAAGTGTGAGCCTGAAGTTTTACTCGTTTTAGCTTTCGGAAGAATTTTGACTTTAACTTTGAAAGGCAGTGATTAGGGGTTTAGTGCACCGAGTTGGATCAGGTCAGATTGAGTCTATCCTGATAAAAGAATGTTGAATGCAATGTTATGAGAGTTTAATATGCAGAAAGTAATAAACATCACATGAGTATTTATTGTGGTTCAGAGACTCAAGCTCCTATATCCACGACCTGATTTAACAGGAAAAATCCGCTCTAAGATTTGATACTTTTTTCTAAACGTGCCAAGGTGCATGGCTGTCAAGGGATCCTCTCCTAGGATATTGACAATTATTTTTAATATGCTAAGATGCACTACATTAACGTAATCCTTCTTTCAGGATACTAACCCCTAGAATTTTCCGAGTTCTAATCCTTTCATAATACAACCAACCTCACCGACTCTGTCTCACTCCTTGATATAGAGTGGTTTGGAATTTTACATTCCAATTTAAGGTGAGATAACCTTTACAAGACAAACCAAAAACTTGGGATTAAGCAATCTCTCTAAGCTTAGGATATTACAATGAGCTCTCAATACAGAATGACTTTATTTCAGTTAGCACAAGAAAATTTAAAAAACTTGCAGAGTGCTATTGAAAGCTTGAGCTTTGAACGCAATAGAGTCTTGGTTAATCTCGACATAGAAATTTCTCATTACCTTGTTTGGGTACAAGACCTTCTATATTTATAGTCAGCTTTGAAAAACTATCCATTGGAGAGATAGGTTCTAGGTTCGCTATTATAAGAGTAATAAACGGTTATAAAATGCACAACCTCTTTATCCCATGCCTGTTTGGTGATAAAGTTATTCTTGCGCGCCACTTGTCTTTTTTTCAGACTGTGTCAACATCAATTTTGTACATAGGTGTCATCTTCTCATTGGCTCTTATCCTCAGGGTTTTGCCACAAACTCATAATCAGACTTAGATTGAAACTTTTTCTTATATGATTAGTACATTAGAGGATCTCTGATGTCGGATAAATGACTTAGTTGAACATTCCTTTTGCAGTCTTATCTCCTAATACAAGTAACACAAATACTAATGTAGCCCGACTCCATCAGGTTCTACTGAGTCTTCAGTGGACCTCAAAGTCGTCACTTTTCATCCTGATCTGATGTTAGTCAGCTTAAAAAGGCTAGGCTTTCAATTCATGCATAGAATACCTTATGAGTCTTTGAAGACTTGAATTCTCAGCTAGTTTCCTCTCACCTATTTCCCATAAACAAAAGGCTTAAACCTTACAAACAAGATTAGTAACTAGGACTCTGGCAATTCATCAGGGGTTCAGGGATCTAATCAAAACAAGCATTGTCCCAACAAAGAGATGAATCACACCAATATTTTCTGGAATGATTTGATTACATATTATTATAAGGCAATCTGGTAAGTAAGGACACGAAAGTTATCACCGTAATGGCTAGGCAAAAGAAAAGAACTAAACTATGGAAGAAAATGCACTTTGTATAGCCTACGACATACTCTAGATTTGGGAGCAAGGCGAAAGTTTTCGTAGCTATGCAAGAAGCATTACAAGGGGAATATGGAGAGACATGGGGTGGTAAAAGGATTAAAAGGACATCTTTCGAGGAAGAGTACGAATATAAGCAAGAACTAAACCAAGTTCTCAAGATCTCAATTGAGCAAGTTTACAACGCTATTAACAGCAGGGGTATGCTAACAGCTCCTCGAAAGATTAAAAAAAAAGAACTAAGCTGAATCCCAATAAGTTTTGTGCATATCATCAGAATATAGGGCACAATACTAGTGAGTGTCAAGACTTATTGCGACGGTTATAGAAATTCTATAAAGATGGGAGGTTGTCAGAGTTTGTGAAGAACGCCCCTAGATAAAGGCCACTAGTTGCCTAGTCCACGAACTCTGATATTGAAGATAACGAAGAACAAACTATGTGGTGGATTAAATAAGACCGAAAGGCTTATCCATTTAGTCGGATTTGAATGAACCTCGAGATGAGCTGAATAAGACCAATTGGCACAATTTGTCTCACCAGGTTCCATTCGAGGATATCTGAAAAATAGAAGCTAATGTAGCACTTGTATAAATATCTTGTACAAAATTTAAAGTTGTCTGTTTTACTATAATCAACCAACTTTTTATACATGAATGTAAAATAGCTTGTCCCACAAGTTATTATTACCTGAAAATTTCAATTCCATAGGATAATGCCAAATGATAAAGCTCAAAACTCAAATTTGAACATTTTGCAAGACACAATGTAATCAATAAGGATCAATCGCATGTCTATGAAGCCAAAAAACAATGCACGAAATTAAATCTATAAAATCATTCAACTCTTGATTACAAACTAAATCAACAGTTGAATGAAGGACGGGAAGGGAATGATAACGATCGGGAAGAGGTTAGCTAGGCGTATGACTCAAGCATGCAGCTCATTAAACAAGTTACACAAATACAAATTCTTGATACCTTACACTACACTTGGGGCCAAGCCATTACATGTGAAATTATCAAAAAGCAAAACACTCAAATTTATGATGATAACTGTAAACGACAACTGAAATAGAGAAAAACTAGATCATTCTCGATAGCAACTCAAAAGAGAGAGCTCAATGCGACAGAACTAAAAAAAGTACATGGTTTTGTCAATAAAAGATAAAGGAATAACAAGCCCAAGTCTCAAAATTTTACACAAGAAGATAACTTCTCAAAGTTGTTTGATTTAAGCATCATTTCTTAAATCGAGGCACAAGGTTATTATAAGTGAAATTGATTAAATGCTCTTTTTGTAAATAGTGCCACGATAATTTAAGTCAGTTAGATGCTCTTACTGAAAGACAGCATAATGACCATAGGTGCCCACTTATAAATTAAGGCCAAGAATTCACAAATTCTAGGATGAATGACCCAAAGGCTAATGCATCAATCATGAAGAAAAAGGGTCCATCACGAGTTCACAATCCGCAATTGTCATATACATAAGACAGGAAAGGCGCCATTTATCGAGCATTTGAAAGGCAATAACTAGAAATCATGAGGAAAAGAAAGGGAAAAAATATCTATTTACACTATTTTACAGAAAAAAATACAAGCATGTTAACCAAAGGACATGGTAAGTCCCCGGTGAATCAATACTTTATCTTTGTCTATATTTCTTGAAAATTAGGGTTTAATCCATGACAAATAGAAAACAGGATCAAAGACCTTTTTCAAAAAAGTTGCTAAGGAAATCTTCTTGGAAAATTCAGGCAATATCAAAACGCTTGCAGAGAATCTATACTTGAAATATTTCAACAGAAACAAAGCACAAAGAATCTCCGAAAAGGTCCATTTTCACATGAATGAAACACCTAAAATTATTTGAATACAATT
>JAPKLY010000086.1:64156-140473 GCA_026898435.1 Prunella vulgaris | reverse complement strand
CATCCTACACTTTATCCCTACAATTGTATCACTGTTATGTGTGTAGTCAATATCACTGTTATTCATATATATTATCACCGTTATAAAATATTTAATTTTTAATAGTAATAATTTATATGCATAACAGTGATAGTGAATAAATATAACAGTAATAATATATGCATATGATAGTGATAACTAATAACCCGAATTAACCCTAGTTCACGGTGAACTCGGATTCATTCAAGATTTTGTAAATTTTGATCATTTGCAATTACATAAAAACTTACGTGAGACAAATAATATGCTACGAAAGTCGAGTCATACTGCGCCACCACAACTGCTCAAATACGTGGGGTCCATCCATTACAAATTTGCAACTATCTATAATTAGCGCAAATTGTAATTTTAATTTATTGTTGTGTGCGTCTTATTTTAAGTTTTCTAGGGAGTAAATAATTAAAACAACAGACATTTTCTAAGGGGAAATTAATTTTATATACACCAATTGCATATATGAATTGTTATTATTGTAGTATCATTTATTATTTTTGAATAGACTTAGTCTTGTATGCACCAATTATACCGTGCAACTCAAATTCATTTTTTAAAAATTAAACAAAATATTACTGAAAAGTTACACATGTTGTTACTGAAAAGTATATCTTTAATGGTTTTACTTTTTAGTAATAATTTATATAACTTTTCGATAGTATTTTGTTTAACTTTTTAGAAATGAACTTGAGTTGCACGATGTAACTGGTGCACAAGAGACTTACTCTTTTGAATAATATAAGTTAGTTATACTAAATAATATTAATAATTTTTACTAACATTAATAGTTGTGCTTTCAATTGGAGCATACAAATATAAAATTTTCAAGAGTATAAGTAATTTCATTGGTCTAAATGAACTAGGGAAGACATAGTATTCCCTTAAGTTATCAATTTCCAGTAAAACTTATTCACCTTATAAAATAAAAATATGTAACTACCACTCTTAAAAATTGTATATAAATTTTGAACTTGGGTTATCAATTATTACTGTCATGTGTAAACATTATCACTGTTATGTTTATTCACTATCACTGTTATGTATATACATTGTCACTATCAAAATATTCAGTGTATTTTTATAATAGTGATAGTATATATGAATAAACGTAATAGTGCTTATACATAACAGTGATACGAGTTCATGTGAACTCGAGTTTACAAGAGACCTACCCATTAATTTATAAATATAATTGGTTACTAAATAAATATTCAAGTATCACTAAATAAATATAACAATATAAATTTGAGTAAGTCTTCTGTGCACTAGTTACACCATGCAATTCAAGTGTATTTTTAAAAAATTACACAATTTATTACTGAAAAGTTGCACAAATTATTACTGAAAAGTTACACTATGAAAGATATATTTTTCAGTAATAACATGAGTAACTTTTTAATAATATTTTATGTAACTTTTAAAAAATTAACTTGAATTGTATCGTGTAACTGATTCATATAAGTAATAAGACTAATCCTATCAATTTTATACAAACCTCCAAAACATTCTCAACCAAAGTAGACTAGTTTTGTTTTGTCTTTTTCTTATCTTCTTTCTCAATGTAATTAAGCTAATTAATTAGTAGGCACAAAAAGATTCTATGTTAAAGAATTGAAAATGCATTTAAGAGGTGATCAAATAAGACATTGCGTCGTTAAATAATTCATCCAATTTTGTCTGTATTCAAATTGCAGAATGCATTGGAAGCGGACAACTAAATTATTGTCACTGTCGGCTGTGCCTTTACCAAGTACGCTATATATATTAATTTATTTTAATCCAATTTCATTATAATTTAATCATTTCTAATGATAAATTGATTATTTATAAAAAAAAAAGGAAGGAATAATATTCTTCCTCGGGAGAACAAATGGAACATCAATAAATAAATCTGAAAAAATCAATCATGGATAATGAAGAAGTCTCCTCATTTTATTTATATACATATATATATATATATATATAATAATAATAATATTTTTTTATGTCAATTGATTCTTTCAATTGATCAAATTATTTGAAAGGTTGGTAGAAATATGAATTTGAATGGAAATGGGATTACGGATTACCCATGCTGCTCTTGAAGACATTTTAAAACCAATTTGTAATACTATGATCTTTTAATCTTCTTGTTCTTATCTTGCATACAATGTTTAAGAAAATATAAATTTACTAAATCTTAATGTACTTTGCTTTATATTGATATGAACCTCAATGTTGAATTTATTATAAAATCTAATATATATATATATATATAGAGAGAGAGACACTCATGTGAAATGTTTCACAGTGTAAAATATATCATATCAAAATTCACGCCTTAACCAGGTTGGGTCGGATTTGATCATTTTTTTCAAAATTTTCGCAACTATAATTTTAGATTTTTTTCGCTCTCAGGTATGTTACAATTTGGGCAAATGCATGTCACTAATAGGCAAAATGTGTGTTATAATCAGATTAAATTTTGTTTGTTTACACATATTCATTTATTTTTGTAGAAATAACAATTTTTCATACAATACAATAAAAAATGTGTGTTACTATAAAAAATATACTACCTCCGTCCTAGAACTACTTTCATAGTAGTTCCGGACATGCGAACCAAGGAAAAGTAAATATGTGAGTGTAAGTTAAATAATAAAATAAGAAAAAGTGTATTTTGTTGACTTTTGTGAGAGAGAAAATTTTCTTTTTTAGGTGTGTGAAAGAAGAGTTGGGACATCCAAATAAGGAAAGTGTGAAAGTAGTTTTGGGACGGAGGGAGTAATATTTTTTCATAAATATTTATGAGAAATCAATATATTTTCTTATAGTAACACACACTTTGCTTTTGTATTATATGAAAATTTATTTATTATATAAAACTAAATGAATATATATAAAATGAACAACATTTCATAAGATTGTAACACACATTTGATCTAATAGTAGCACATATTTGCTCCCCAGATTGTGTTACTATATGGGCAAATGTGTGTTACAATATGGATAAATATGTGTTACTGTAAGAGAAAATGTATTTTTATAAGAATAAATATGTGTTTTTTAATGTAATCATCATTCCTTTAAATCTAGGTATAATAATTCATATATTAACACACATTTTTTACTATTTTATATGTGTTATTATATAAAAAATATTTATTTCTATACAAATAAAAAATATTTATGAAAAACCAATATGTTTTTTTATAGTAACACATTTTGACAAGGCGAACTACCGAGAGATAATCTCGAGATTATCCCAAGGCTACGAAGGTCGTCGAGGTGAGCAGGAGCGAGGCCACTGGTTCGAGCCAAGGCCGACACAAAGGAGCTCGGCGAGGTAGGTGAGAACCTCGCCCGAGCTCCTGATCGGCCGAGGTCAGCGACCAGGGAAGCCAAGGACGAGGAGACAATGGGCGAGCTACCCCTCTCAAGAGGGAGCTCGCCCCTATCCAAGGAGGCCACGCCGAGCTCCATCACCGTATCATCCCCGAAAATCGCACAAGGCAAAGGAGCTCGCCAGGGACCTCGCCTAGTCCGAAAAGCCCGAATGACTGGTGCATAAGTAGGATACGTATGTGTAATAGCATAGGGCATTGTAAAGGGAGCATTGTGAGGGATTAAGACGAAGGTTACGGACCTTTATCAACACCGGAAGCCATATAGGCTCACAAGGTGCTACCTTACACTTGCACACCTATAAACAAGACCTCTCTTGTACTATTACACAACATAATCCAATACAATTCAATCATAATACAACAAATACTTTCTCTCACTAAACTTTCTACTTTCTCTCTCTATATCATCTATATTATCATCTCAAGAACACAAATCTTGAGTTATTGTTTGGTAGAATTAATATATTATAGACAGTCACATAAACATCCGATTAGTAAATTCTATCAACAATTTGACGCTAGAAGGAGGGCCCGAGAACTAGAAAAATTGAGAGCAAATAGTGAGAGTTGTTTGAAGATTTGAAGATTTGAAGGTGTTCTTGACCAAGACTCAAGAATACTTGAAGATACACACATATTTTCACTCTTTAAACAAAAAACCAGATTTCCGGGCAAAAACCCGGATTTTCGGATTTGTAATTTCTGCCCAAAAGGTTTTCAAATGCACACGTGTACACGAATAAATCAGATTTTGGACAATTCGTTACACGTAAAGCTAGACGAAAACCTGGGCAAACACGCCCAAGCTGGAAGATCATAACCTCGACGACCTACCTCGGTAACCTCGGCACCCTTCAGCGAGCTATCCCCTTCAAAACCCTGAAATGGCTAAGGAACAAGCCTCGGTGAACACTCGGAGGTGGAAGGAGGGGAATCAGGACCAGGTTGAAGGGGAGACCTCGCGCCGAGCTCCTCAGAAGAACACCGCTCCGCGAGTTGTAGTGACTCAGGAAGATTTAAGCCCCGCCCTGAGGGACCTCGCCAACAACCCCGACGAGCTCCAACGCACCATTGCAACCCTGCAAAGGTTGCAACAGAGGCAGCTCGATGAGCACGCCCTGGTACCCCGGCGAGCTCCAACCACCGAGGCCAGGGAACAGACGAGGCCCACTCAGGGCACCCAGACTCGGGGCCAGTATAGCGATCTCCCCTCTGACCAGGAGGCGAGCTCTGCCCAAGCTCGCCATCACAGGGAGCGCGCTGGGAAGGCCAAGGTGGTGGAGGAGCTAGCTATGCAGGCTAGGCGAGCTTCGGCCTACACCGAGGCATCCGCCACTCACCAGTCGCTGAGGATGGAGGTCCTCCAGGGCAGGTTGGGGCCGAGAGGTAAGGAGAACGAACGAACGGCGGTCCCGGCTATGTCCCAGAGGGGAGAGTCGGACCTACAGCCTCGCAGGTCCGTCTACGACCGACTATGGAGGCCCGCGACCGATAGGTTGGGCCCACATGGCGGGCGCCAGTTCCGACCCGTCATGGAGGGGTCACCCCAGAGTAAGGCACCTCGGGGGCGTGCGTCCACGAGGCGCACGACCTTCGAGCAACCTCCGCCGGAGGTGACCCACGATGATGAGTTAGCCACACTGAAAAAGGTCGTTGAAATGCTACAGCAGCAAGTAGACGCCAAGTCTGGCGGGCCCGATGCAACCACTCTCCCCGCATCTCCGTTGGCACCTACCATCCTCCGAGCACCGATCCAGAAGAAGATCCACTTCCAGATTATGTCTGCGTACGAGGGAGAATTCGACCCGAAGGTCCACCTGGCCAAGTATGCAGACTACATGATCTCTGTGTGTGCCACCGACTCCACTCAGTATCGGAACTTCCCGCTGACCCTAGGGGACTGAGCTCACCGCTGGTTCTCATCACTCGCTCCGGGGTCAATCCACTCGTTTGGCCAATTATCACGAGAGTTCTTGGTCCACTTCTCCGGGTTTGGATCCTACCTTACCCAGAAGCATCGACTCACCAACATCCATCAAGGCGAGAACGAGACCGACCAGCAGTATCTGGAGAGGTTCGATAAGATACTGCTGGAGGGCGAGCCGGTGAGCGAGGACACCAAGGTCGTCGTAGTGATGGCCGGGCTCCGAAAAGGCACCGATCTCTGGAAGGAAATGCACCTCACATGTCCGAACACTTACACCGAGTTCCGCCACAAGGCGGGGGTGTTCGTGGCCATGCAGGAGGCCCTCCAGAAAGAGGTCAGTGCCTCCGAGGAAAGGAAGCCCTACGGGAAGAAGTCCGGGGGCACTTGAAAGCTTTTAGCCACTGGGACGAATTCAAAGAAAAGCTCAACCAAGTACTCACCGTCCCCATCGACCACGTCTTTACTGCGGTCAAATACAAAGCCTTGTTGGAAAAGCCGAGGAGAATTCGCTAGGACCGCGCGAAGCTCAACCCTAACTAGTACTGTACCTATCACCAGTCGATCGGCCACTTCACCAGCGAATGCCGAGACCTCCTCAAATAACTCTGGAAATTCTACGAGGATGGGAAGCTGGCTGACTTCGTGAAAAAGGCACCGGCGAAGAGGTCCAGGTTCGAAAGGAGGGAAGCCTCCTATGATGAAGAAGAGGACGCGGGCCAACGCTATCCTCAAAACAGACGGAGGGCACCTCCCCAACTTCAACAAAACCTGGAGCCAAATCGAGAACTCTTGGTTCTCGAAAAAGAAATTGGAGCTGCCGGAGGTCTCCAGGAAGGGGGATCCTCCATTTCCAGGAGAAAAAGGAAGTCGAGATCCGGGCCATAAACCAAGTCCAGGAAGGTAACTCCAGCTCCAGGACCGTCGCACACCTCACTGATGAGCTAACATTCTCCTCGGTGGACCTGGAGGGGGTACTGACGCCCCACAACGACTCGTTGGTGATAACCGCCAACATCATGAACGTCCGAGTTCACAGGCTACTTGTGGACACCGGCGCTTTCACCAACATTCTCTTCAAATCCACCTTAGATGCCTTAGGTGATTTTGAGTCGTATTTAGAACCTAGCAATACTAGGATAGTGGGGTTAGGATAGGCTGTAACCGTCCCCCTAGGTAGTATTAGGTTGAGCGTCCAGCTTGTATCGGCTGAGGACCCGGAGAGGAGGCTGACTAGGTTAGTAGATTTCCTAGTTGTCGACCAGCAGTCTTCCTACAATGGGTTCCTTTGCCGCCCCTTTATCAATGAATTCAAAGTGGCGTGTTCGACCTACTACTACTGTCTAAAATTTCCAACTCCGAAAGGTGCCAGAACTATAAAAGGTGACCAAAAAAAGGCCCGAGAATGTTTACTCCAAATTAAAAATGGCCAAGCTAGGAAAGCCGTGACGCAGGTCCAAGTCCTTGAGGAAGAAATCCAAATCCCGACGGATGAGCCAAACATCCTAGACGTCATCTCAACAGAGACTGAGATGATGGAGGTAGACAATCCGCTGGAATCTGACCAAGTGTCGGGACCTGCGCAAGAGGTACAGTCGGCACCAACGGAGGTGGAGAAAGCCCAAGTGCAGGAACCAGTACAAGGTTCACAACCTATGTCCATGGAGGTGATCGAAGGTCCGCAAGATGGGGGACCCGCGGAGGACCAAGAACCTGTGCCGATGGAAGTTGATCCAACTCCCCAAGTTACAGGACCTCTCCAAACTAACGGACCCCCAGAAGTATTGGCAGTTGAGGAACCCGTCCAAGCTGGGAATCAAACTGATGACCTCGAGCCACGCATAGGTCACGAACCTGCGCAAATGTCACAAGAGGAGTGGGACGAGTTCATCAGCGACCCAAGGTGGAAAAATAAAAAAAGAAAGACCACCCCCATGGAAGAATTGATGGCACTCCCGGTGGACCCGGAAAGAGACTTGGAGCTTTTCATAGGTTCTGAGTTACCCGAACCGTACCCGTCGAGGATGGAGCTGTTTCTAATGTCCAACTTGAAGTATTTGCCTGGTCCCATGAAGATATGATGGGGATCCCGTTGGAACATGCTTGCCATCGACTTAACATAGATCCGACGAGAGACCCGTGCGCCAAAAGCGGAGGAAGTATGGACCAGACAAGTACGCAGCTCTAACAACCGAAGTGGGAAAGCTGTTAGACAACAAGCTGATCAAGGAAGCCTTGTGCCCACAGTGGGTCCCGAACCCCGTCCTGGTAAAAAAACACAACGGGACATGGAGGTTATGCATCGACTTCACGGACCTGAACAAGGCATGCCCGAAGGACAACTTCCCACTACCCCACATTGATCAGCTTGTAGATAGCACTGCTGGCCATGAAATGATGACATTCATGGATGCATTCGCAGGCTATCACCAGATAACATTGCCCCCAGATGACCAGGAACATACGGCATTCTACACCAACAAAAACATGTATTGCTGGGAAAGGATGCCATTCGGACTTATCAACGCCGGAGAAACCTACCAAAGGTTGGTGAATAAAATGTTCGACCAACACATCGGAGAGTCTATGGAGGTGTACGTGGATGACATAGTTGTCAAGAGTTTGAGGAAGGAGGATCACCTCTACCACCTCAAGCAAACCTTCGACATACTGCGCCACTACAACATGAAACTGAACCCCAAAAAGACCAGCTTCCGCGTACATTCAGGAAAGTTCCTAGGTCACCTGGTTAGCTAACAAGGAATAGAGGTCAACCCAACGCAGGTACAGTGCATAATCGAGATGGGTGTGCCCAATTTCGTACAAAAGATCAAAAGGTTGACTGGGTGCATGGCAGCCTTGAACAGGTTCATCTCCAGGTCTGGCGACCGGAATTGCCCATTCTTTGAGGCAATCAAGGCAAACACGCGGAGGTACAAGGAGGCAGCTAAAGCCAACAAGCTGCATCTTAAAAACCACTTCTTGTGGACGAGCGAATGCCAGCGGGCCTTAGAGGACATTAAAGCATACCTGGCAGATACGCAGGTCCTGTCAAAGCCAGTACCCGGTGAGAAGCTATACCTCTACCTCGCTGCATCAGAGGTTGCCATTAGCTCCGTCCTGGTTTGGGAAGAGGCGAAAACACATCTACCAGTGTACTAAGTAAGTCAAGTCTTACACGAAGCTGAGTTGCGGTACACCCCAACAGAGAAGCTAGCCTATGCACTGGTGATGAGTGTTAGAAAATTGAGACCCTACTTCTTCGACCACCCGGTAGAGGTACTGACGACGTTCCCACTACGTTAAATATTGCAGCGTCCAGACACCGTCGGACGCTTGCTGAAATGGTCAATAGAAGTTAGCCAATACGGTATAACCTACGCACCCCGAACAGCGATCAAGGGACAAGCGCTCGCCAACTTTATCGTCGAGCTGACTTTCCCGCAAGATCCGATGAGGGGGCGTATAGCTCCATGGCACCTCTACATTGACGGGTCATCAACCAGCACAGCAGCAGGCGCTGGCGTAGTTCTGATCAGCCCAGATAGATAAGTCTTCACCTCTGCAATCCGGTTCGACTTCCGAGCAACCAATAATGAGGTGGAGTACAAAAGCTTTGATAGCCGAACATAGGTTATCATTAGCTGTGGGGGCAACCAATCTTCAAGTTTTCAGAGATTCACAGCTAATAATATCACAAGTCCGGGGAGAGTACGAGGCAAAAGGCCAACAGATGATGACCTACCAGAAGATAGCCGCGCATCTGATCTCGATGTTTACACAGGTTTACATCAATCAGATACCGCGACTAGAAAATACACAAGCAGATGCCCTAGCACGACTAGCTACCAGTAACGACGAAGTCAAGGTCACGGAGGTTGTAGTCACCAAGCTGAAGAACCCCTCGACGTCCGTTTACAAAGTAAATCAGACCTCGAGTGGGGGGCAGAAAGATAGCGAAGTTTGGCGCACTCCGATCCAAAAATACTTGGAGAACGGAGCAACCCCTGAAGATACTTGCGAAGCTAGTCGGGTTGTGAAGCAAGCTGCCAGATATACGTTGGTGGATGGCCAACTCTACAAACGTGGATTCTCTCTACCCCTACTCAAATGCTTATCTAAGAAGCAAGGGTTCGAGGTGTTAGAAGAAATTCACGAAGGGATTTGCGGAAGTCATGCTGGGGGGCAAGCCTTTGCATACAAGACGATCAGACAAGGGTACTATTGGACCACTCTTCGCAAAGATGCCATCAGCTTCGCACGGAAATGTCGAAAGTGTCAACTTTTCACACCTAATATCCACTCCCCAGCCAACCAACTGAAGTCGGTTTTTAGCCCATGGCCTTTTGCAAAATGGGGTATCGAATTGATCGGCTCATTTCCACCTGGCAGAGGCGGTGTAAAGTTTGCTGTTGTAGCAGTAGACTATTACACCAAGTGGGCTGAAGCTGAAGCACTTACAACAATAACTCAAGAAAGAATGATCGGCTTCATATGGAAGAACCTGGTCTGTCGGTTCGGACTTCCGCAATCGATCATCACGGACAATGGAAGGCAGTTCGACGGCCAAAAGTTGAGAGATTTCTGTAGTTCATGGAACATCAAGAAACACTACTCAACCCCGTACCATCCACAGTCGAACGGCCAGGTTGAGGCGGTGAACAAAATTTTGAAACACACATTGAAGCTCCGCCTCGAAGACAAGAAAGGAACCTGGGCAGACGAACTCCCGGAGGTTCTGTGGTCCTACAGGACATCATACCGAGCCAGCACTGGAGAGACACCGTTTGCCTTAGCCTTCAGAACTGAAGCAGTAGTACAGATGGAAGTCCAGAATAGGACCTGGAAGGTGGTAGGATATGACGAACAAAAAAGAACGACGAAGCCTTGGCAGTCTAAAAAGATCTGATTCAAGAAACCAGAGCTTCGTCGGAAATGAAAAATGCCACCTACAAGCGCAGAGCGGAAAAGTACTACAATTCCCAGGTCCGAGACCGAAAGTTCAAGGTTAGGGACTTGGTGCTGAAAAAGAAACTAATGGCCCCACCAGGAGTATTTGGGTCAAACTGGGAAGGACCGTTCCGGGTCACCGCAGCCTGGGCAAACAATACTTATGACCTCGAGGACGCAGAAGGCAAAGCCTCGTCATATACATGGAGCGCAGCGCATTTAAAGAAGTTTTATCAATAAATCGAAATTTTGTAATATACTAGCCGAAGGTTCGCATCAGGAGTGTTGATGGCAACCGATGTAAATTACGTCGCTGTATAAAGTTAGAAGTTTTTCTCAAGAAAATGTTTCAACCCTTCGAAGGTTCGCAAAAATGCTCCAACTCTTCGAAGGTTCGCAAAAATGTTCCAATTCTTTGAAGTTTCGCAATGCGCAAGGACCAAGGTCCCGAACATTATAATCTAAAAGCTCAAATAGCAAAGGTCAAAGTGCCCCAGGTCAGCGAAGGTATCCTTCTTAAAGGATCACTAAGCGCCTACTGTCGAAAGTTAGAAAAATTCGCGAAAAAGACGGAAAACATCTAAGGCAAGGTTCAAGAAACCCAATTGCCCATCGTGAATTAAACAAAGTATAACTCGCTACCCTAAGTGGTTTAAGACGGGCGATTCACGGCCCTAAGTGGTGTAACACAAAGAATACGTACTATACAAACGGAGGTACAATTCGTAGTCCTAAGTGACGTAAAATGAACGATTCACTTCTCAAAAATAGAGTAGGACGAACAGTTAAGTACCCAAAAAATATATAAATGAGCTAATGAAAAATATAACGTGCGCAAAGAACGTAAGTAAACAAAGTTGGAACAAAAATCGAATTTCATTCAAAAGATACTTAAGAAACTTTCAAGCCAAAAAGATGCCTGAAAAATTCCAAAGTATAAGCAGTGGTGCTAGCCACAAAGGTCGACTAGCTGACCATCTTTGAAATGCAAAAAGCTCCTTCTGGGCGAGCTACACATGCCCGACGAGCTACGTCTACTTAAACAAAAGAGAAAAGTTATAAAAAGAAGCTCCTTCTGGGCGAGCTAGGCAGCCCGGCGAGCTACAAAAATCAGAAATTGCATAAAGCTAAACTAAGAAAATAATGAAAAAGACTAAGTTGCTGGAGCAGTCGGAGCAGGAGTGGCTGAGGCATCAGCGGGGACCTCAGCAGATATTTTGAGGTTGGCGACCTCGGGAACGACCTCCTCACCGGTGACCTGGGGACCTTGCGGGGACAACCTCGGATGTTGCCGGTGCAACCACTGGTATCGAACTCGCCAAGGTTAAGCATGGCGTCCCCGCAGGCTTCTTGGAGCTGTGCGATGGTGGGTGGAGTTTGCCCTTCCTCGTCGGCGACCTTCTCTTTAGCAGCATTCAGTTCCTGCACGGGGATCGTATTGATGATCTTGAACCGTGCCGGAACGAAGTCAAGAGGAATTCCAAGTTCTGGGAGGTCGCCAATATCCAGCTCAGTATCGTTGGGGAAGGGGACCCTATCCAAGCAGTCCTTGAAATCGCCCACCACGTCCTTGATCTCATCGTCATGGTAAGCACGTGCCCACCAGAGGGCCCTCAAGACCTTGGCGTAGCACTGAACGAAGCCCCGGTCTGAAGCCTCAGCCCTCACCGCCACCAAGTCCGCCGAGGAAGAAGCATCATTGGCTAGGCCTTGCTGGAGCACCTCATTAACCTCAGCCCTCAACCTCGCACATTCCTCATCCGCGCCCTTGGCTAGGCCTTGCTGGAGCTCCAGCTCCCTCTTAGTCACAGTATGTTGATCGACCTCGCGGGCGAGCTTCTCAGCGAACTCCTCTTCCTTAGCCTTAAGCTTGGCCTCCGCATCTTGCTCGAACCCAGTGAGCTTGCGCTGGAGGTCGCCGAGCTGTTTAAGGGCATCTTGCTCGGCAGTCAGAGATGCGGCGGCCTTCTCCTCCGCGAGCTTCGCCGACCTCTTGGCCTTGTCGAGCGACTCCGCCATTCTGAGGAGGGCTTCATTCTTCTCTTGGCGACCTGCATCCAGCTCGGCCGCCTGTTCCATCGCCTTCCGATTCACGAGCAGCAACCCACTCGAAAGCAGCAGGTTCTCGGTCAGACTTTGGCCGTTGACAGTCGCCACCTGGGGAGTGTACCAGAACCTCAGCATCTCGCTCACTGTATTCTGAACTAAGCCCGGAGGGAGGCTACGCATCGAGGTCAAGGAGCGAGACTGCTCATAAGAATGAATAGCCTCGTGTCTATTCGAATAGGCGATGGGGGCGTAGCTGCGAGGTCAAAATAGTTAGAAAAGAAAGAGATAAAATATGGGAAAATGATAAGTCGAAGTGGTGAGCTACTCACTGAGCTCGCTCAGGATCCCAACCCAAGAGCGTATCGTCATTAGTCTGGACCCCGATGGGAGACGAGGTAGGCGGCGACCTCTGGAGAGGTGCGACCGCCAATGGAGCAGTCGAGTGAGCCGAGCCACCTTGTGCCGACCTTGTGTCAGCTCGCTCGGCGTGATCAGTTTCCTCCTCATCGTGGAGCAAGGTCCGAGTCCTCTTGCGAGGTTGATTGTCGTCCCCGCCGACACGAGACCCATCGCCGCGCTGAAGGCCCCTCTTCGACGGGTGGGAAGCTCGCTCTAGCGGCACTGAACCTCGCCCACCACCTCTGCTAGTCCGGGCGACCTCTGTAGCCTTGGATTTCATCGGGGCCTTGATGATGCTGAGTGAGGTGGGCAGTCTCCCGGTCTTCCTGGCTCCTCAGGTAGCAGACAGCTCGCACTACGTCAAACTCGAAGGACGTCTCAGGTTTGCCACGACTTGGCTTGTGATGCTTCAAACCTGCAAAAGAGGAGAACTTAGATTAGTAAATCTAATTCAACCCACACACACCAAGTAAGCGACCTACAGCTGGCCTCCCCATATTCATCCGGGGCGGGGATTCGCTCTCCTCGCCCGGAATAGTTCGCGGAAACTCGCCAGTCCCCGCCCATGAAGACGAACTGTTGCTTCCAGTCGCGGACTTTGTTCGGTAGGATCCCCATAAATTTCTCTCCTGGGCGGGTTTTGAGGTAGTAGTACCCCTTGCCATCGTTTACTTACCGAGTTATGGCGAGAAGGTCGTTGAGCTCGGCGGTAGTCAGTCGGTTCTCGTACCCCTCCAACCCGAAAACCGCCAACGCCGCCAACAAGCTACTCCAGGCATTGGGAGTGAGCTGGGTGATGGCAAGGTTGTTATCGAGTAAGAATTGGCCGATAATCGGATGCAGGGGCAACGTGAGTCCGGCCTCGAGGGTGTGGACATTGATAGCCGTCAACCCCGCCGGGGGCGCATCAGCTCGCTCATCCTTCCTCTGGACATATAGGAAGATGTCGAGCAGGATCCGGTACTTCTCGCGAAGATGAGGGAGCTGGTAATAATACTTGTAATCTCACTCGCTTTATAGTCAGATTTGTTCGCCGCGTCCCGATATTCCCGCCCGGGGAGATCGAAGCTCGCCGCATGTCGGGCGATGTACTCATTACAGTCAAAGGGGTGAATAACCTCGGCAGGGACCTAGTGCTCAATCAGCTGAGGCTCTGGGAAACCAATAGAGCGGAACCACTCCACCGTAACCTCCTCGAGGTCGCCCCCTTGTTCGCCCACATCGGCGACCTCCTCGCCGGCCTCGGCGGCCTCCTCACCGACCTCGGCGACCTCTTTGCCACCCTCGTTGCCACCTGCAACTCTTTCCTCAGGGGCGACCTCGTCGCCTTCTTCCCATACCTCGCAATAGACGGCACTGGAGGTCCCCTCCTCCGAGTTAGAGTGAACCTCGCCGAGGAGCTCGCTGGAATCTGGGCGAGCTACTGAGGCCACCTCGGAACTGGAGCCGATCACTATAGGGGAGATCGGGGGAATTGGTTCGTTCTCTGTCATTGGCTACTTCTCGGGGTTACGATTAGAAAGGGTTTCACTCGAGGCATGTGTCGACATTATGTGGACAAGGTTTGGAAACTTGCAGGATAGTCCAAAATTCCGGTCGCCGGAGTTACAGTATGCGGGTGATCGGAGAAATCAAAAACCACCAGAAATGTCCAAAATTTCTGGAAACTTGAAGAGGTCGAAAGAAAGAAAGGGGAAAATCTGCAATAAGAACGTGAGAAGGAAAGGAAATGGGTTTTCTACCTTGAAGAACGCTCAAAGCTCCGTCGGAAGTAAGGGTGTCGTTCGCCGGAAGTTGCTCTGAGAATTCGGAAGTGGAAAAGTGGAGAATGAACTCGCCTCTACCTATTTATAGACGTCGGGGCGAGGTCGAATATTCGAGGAGTGTAGGGACTATTTTACAAAAAAATCGAAAGATTGCCATGATGGACGCGGGAAACAACGCCTAAAAAGGCGTGCACGACGCCTTGACTCCAGCACCACGTTGGCCGAGCAACCGCCATGACGGAGCTCGCCCACTAGCTCGGCACCTACCCAAATGTAGTTCGCCAGTGCTCGAGTCCTCGTCCATAGAGACAAATCAGCTCGCCCACACATTAGATAAACCATGATGTGTGCGAGTTGGGGGGCAAATGTTGACAAGACGAACTACCGAGAGATAATCTCGAGATTATCCCAAGGCAAAGAAGCTCGCCAGGGACCTCGCCTAGTCCGAAAAGCCCGAATGACGGGTGCATAAGTAGGATACGTATGTGTAATAGCATAGGGCATTGTAAAGGGAGCATTGTGAGGGATTAAGACGAAGGTTACGGACCTTCGTCAACACCGGAAGCCATATAGGCTCACAAGGTGCTACCTCACACTTGCACACCTATAAATAAGACCTCTCTTGTACTATTACACAACACAATCCAATACAATTCAATCATAATACAACAAACACTTTCTCTCTCTAAACTTTCTACTTTCTCTCTCTATATCATCTATATTATCATCTCAAGAACACAAACCTTGAGTTATTGCTTGGTAGAATTAATATGTTATAGGCAGTCACATAAACATCCGATTAGTAAATTCTATCAACAACACACATGATTTTTCTCTAATATTATGTTAAAATTATTTATTCTATAAAAACAAATGAATATATGCAAAATAACAATATTTAATAAGATTGTAAGACACATTTGCTCTAATAGTAACACATATTTGCTCCCCAATTTGTGTTACTATATGGGCAAACAGGTGTTACTGTAGGATAAAATGTATTTTTCTTAAGAATAAATTTTTTTTTTAATTTAATCATCATTCCTTAAAGCTAGATATATTGGTTCATGTAATAACATACTTTTTACTATTTTATATATGTGTTATATTATAAAATAAAGTAATTATTTATATACAAATAAATATATACTTATGAAAAGGTAAAAAAAAATTTTATAATAACACACATTTTGCTCTTACATTCATACATTGTATGAAAAAAATGTTATTTCTACAAAACTAAGTGATATATATGTAAAAAAATAATATTGTCTGATTGTAACACACATTTTGTCTTAAAGTAACTTGCATTTGACTGAAAAGTAAAATATCTGGGAGCGAAAAACCATAAAATTGTGCTTGCGCAAAAATTTGAGAAAATTATCCAAATTCGACCCGACCCGACCATAGATCCACAAATTCTTTATATATATGATATGTTTCACACCGTGAAACGTTTTATATAAGTTTTTGTCATATATATAATTTTTAGGTTTGGTTGGATGTGAATATAAATCATGTTATAAGACAACTAATATGTATAAATAGTCGAGATTATAATTTTAGGTTTTATCTCTACATAAATTCAATTAATGGTGACTCAACTAATTAAAGATAAGTAGCTGACTTAAACAAAAGTAGAAAAGTTGTGGAACTATTTAGGTATTGGAGCTGATAATCTAAGTTATCAATTGACAACATTAGGATGAAGAACTAATGTTCTAAGAACAAAATTAAGTCAGGTTTAATATTATAATAGATGCAAGTCTTGAACGAGTTAATTAGAGGAAAAATGTTTAGAGGAAGGGAAGCTGTTTTGAATTATCATACTCCACAATAAAAAGTTAATTTTCATAACATTAAAAAAATCATGTTAATATATTTAAATAGTAGTATTAAATTACAAATAAAAGTAAAATCAGCTAACACTAAAAAGTTATATTATTCAAAAATGAAAAATTAACAATGCAAAATTTATGCTAACATAATTAAAGTTCCAAATAAAAGTTAAACCAGCTAACACTAAGGCCATCTCCAGCAGTTGTCTCTATTTGAAGTCAATTAAGCACTATTCTATAATAGAGACAATACCCCACTTCCAGTAGTCAGCTCTATTTTTTAACATTGTAATATAATATTGTGTTATATTCATTTTAAGTGATTTTTTAGTATACTATAATAGTTTAAATTGAATAAATTTTTCTTGCAAATTTAAATTGAAAATTTAATATAATATTACAACTGAAATTTAAATTATAATAAAAAATAAAATTACAATAGGCACCAACTTTTTAATCTTTGTTTTGATGTCTTTAATATTTTATGTAATTGTTCAACTTTAAATATTACCATTATGTAGGTGCTTGTATTAATTTATGTAATAATTCATTTTAATTATAATTATATTATTTTATTTTTACATGTATTATTTGATGGTAAAAAATATTAATTTATATATAAAAATACAAACATATAAATAATATATTAATATGTTTTTAAAATAAAATATACGTACATATAACTAACTAATATATATATATATATATATATATATATATATATATATATATAATTTAATTTAAAAAAAAAAAAAGGAGAGGGAAAATGGCGCTATGGTTATAGAGCGCCACATATGGCGCCTATATGACTCCAATATGCCAAAACTCCAATATAGCGTCTTCAATTGCGGCTTTGCCAGGGAAAGGATAAATGGAGGAAACCTCCGCTTTACCTTGCTGCTGGGGATACTCTAAAAAGTTATCACGTTTAATAATGTAAGGGCTCATTTGGTTCGTAAGATAAAACTATCTATCCGTCGAAAATATGCATGTTTTCGACGGATAGATAATTTTATCTTACGAACCAAATGAGCCCTAAGTTAACTTGTACTTCTCCATCCCAATTCTTTTTTCCACATTTTTTATTTTTAGATGTTCCAACTTTATTTTTACACTTTAAAAAGTAAATAATTTACACTCACAAAAATCAATAAAGTACACTTTTTATATTTTATTAATTAACTTCACACTCACATATTATACTTTTCCTTAATCCGTGTGCCCAGGTCTTTTAAAAAAAAGACATGGGACAGAGGGGGTATAACACTAAAAATAATTTGTTAATATATTTAATAAACTGTATTGACCCACACAGAAAAGTCAAAATAGCAAATACTGAAAAATTATCTCATTCAACAATAAAAAATTATTTTTTCTAACAATGAAAAATTTATACTAACATAATCAAAAAATTTATTAAATTAGAAAGAAAAGTTAAATCAACCAACAGTGAAAGTTATCCTATTCAATAGTTGATCTTCCTAAAACTAAAAATTGTTTTTAATATAATTAAGTATTCATATGGCCTGCATAATTAAAAAGAGACAAGTTCATTTAAGTCAACATAGTTGTTATTCAGGCCGTAGAAGCTCTCCACCATATATACTTCAAATTGTCGCCGGAAACTGCTATTCAACACTACCACCATTGACTATCAAAGGACCATCACCATCCTCGAAATTACAGCAGCGCGCACTCGACCATGTTTCAAAAATTGAAGCTGCCTGAAAATTTTGAAGCTTCACCGCTGAAGAGAAGCCATGGTCCGCTTGAAACTCAACGCTTTGATTAAAGATTCCGAATACGTGACCTTTCTCGTCAAAAATTAGTAATGGTGGGCTGGCTTCTGCTTATGCAGGGGATAAATATTTCAAGAACCAAATATTGGCTTCATTTTGGCTCTCTTTGTTAGCGGGTGATTTTATAATATGGATCAATTTGCTTACACGGATACATGCAATTGGTGCAAATTAGACCTTGCCTTAGGTTAAAAAGTGGAAAGTGTTAAATTTGAAATGATAACAATCCTGTTAACTGCATAAAAATGGTTACGAATATCGTACCATAACTTTTTTATTTTTTTGATTTGATCCATAATTATGTAATGTTGTAATTTAGTCACATAACTATTTAATGTTTCAATTTAGTCTCATAACAATTCAAATCTAACCAAATTAGTCCTAAATCGCCGGAATTAACATAAACGGCGTTGTTTTACTCACGTGTCATGTGAGCCAATTCCGCCGAAAAATATTACACGTGACCGGCACGTGAGTAAAACAACGTCGTTTTATGTCATTTTCGGCGACTTGAAACTATTTTGGTTTAGACTTGAATTGTTATGGGACTAAATTGAAACATTAAGTATGTTTGGTTCGTAAGATAAAAGTATCTATCCGTAAAAAAACATAATTATGTGGTTAAATTAAAACATTACATAGTTATGAGATCAAATAAAAAAAAATAAAAAAGTTATGGAACGATTTTGGTATTAATCCCATAAAAAAGTTAATAAGTTGGACTATATATAATTACACTTAGCTTATGCATATGTAGGGACTGATCCAGAACTTAATAGTGGGGTGGGTTGTATGTAATTAATTATTTCATTTAATTTCATCAAAAAATATATTGAGAATTAATTCCACCAAAAATAAACTTTTATGGTGGAATTGTCTAACTCACCTAAAAAAATTCAAAATTTGTTATATGTAAACATTTTATTCCTTAACCTACAAATAATTTTTTTTACAAAATCAATTCAATTTGCATATGAAATAAAAGTTCTACGTAATTAATAACCTACAAATATAATGTCAATAAAAATTTACTTTTAAACAATTTATCTACGAAAACTTTGTATGTAAACTATTTGTCGATATGAAATAAAATACTTTTGTTATTAAACAAATTGTAAAAAATTTCATAGGTAATTATCAATACAAATTTTTTTACTGAAAATTATATAGTCATATTGATAACTTCTATAGCAATGCTTTATTTTTTTTGTAGTGAATATTAATTTTTTTATTGAAAGGTGTTCATTTGATACTATAATAACATAATTGATATTATTTTAAATTATACTTTAAATTTATTATATAAAAAAATTTACTTAGATTCCATACCCTATCCTTAACTTGAAAAATATCATGATCTACCATATTCAGTAGTTGTTAATTGAATTCAAACTTTTAATAAGACTTAAAAGATTTTGGTGGTATTAACTCACTAATAAATTTTGGTATTTAAATATTAACAAGTGTGTTTTTTTAAACAATAAAATTTTGATATTGAATGTGAAATTAATATGTGATATAAAAATTAAGTACATTTGTACAAATTCAATCTAAAATCATAGCATATTTAATAACAAATAAATAAATGGTATTGGATTATAAAATTCTGCAAATCAACAAAACAACTTGATACAATAATATGATATTTGCAAGCAATGATTTTTTAAAAAAAATTTGGGGGTGGACTTACTATGTAAAATAACTTATATAGGCATATGTATATATATATGGAACTATTTTGGGCCTGCACTGGGCTCCAGCCCAGTGCAGCCCCTTAATAGATCCGCCCATATTTTCAACAATCTTTTTTATTTTATAAATTTAAAATTTATACTACTAAATTTTTTTATTTGTTAGTTTTTATACCTTTAATAGTTCCATACCTCAAATTGAGACATATGTTTTATAATTTATAAGATTTTTTAATTTTTATATCTTTTTTTATATTAAAATATTTTAAAAAAAATTATTTTATAAAGTTAATATTTTACACTACTAAATTTTTTTATTGTAAGTTTTTATGCATTTAATTATATATAACTCCAAATTGAGTCACATATTTTTTTTAAATTCATCAAATTAATTATTTTTTATTTATTTATAATATATATATATATATATATATATATATATACATTTCGATAATTTTTTTATTTTATAAATTTAATGTTTCACACTACCAAAAATTCAATCATTCGAAATTGAAATTCTTTTAATCCACATTGTCTTCTTCATCATCTTCATCTTCCTCTTTATCTTCTCTTTCCTCTTCCTCTTCGTTCTCAATGATATATTATATCTAGATTTACATCTATTAAATCCACAAAAAAATTAACACCTTCTTCATGGACCACTGTTTTTAGCCTCTTGCACTTTAGTTTGAAATGGATCTTCGAAGACGCAGAAGGCAAGGCCTCGTCATACACCTGGAGTGCGGCGCATCTAAAAAAGTTTTATCAATAGACCAGAACCCTGTAATAGATTAGACGAAGGTTCGCATCAGAAATGTTGATGGCGACCAATGTAAATTACGCTGCTATAAGAAGTTGGGAAAATTTATCAAGTCAGAAAAGTTGCCAAGTCATGTGAGCTGGGCGAGCTCATACAGCTCGCCAGCTGGGCAAGCTCATACAACTCGCCAGCTAGGCGAGCTCCCATATCTCTCCCACTGTTCGAAGGTTCGTGATCCACCCAGTGTTCGAAGCCTCGTAATGCGCAAGGACCAAGGTCCCAAATGTTATAATCAGAATGCTCGAAGGCGAAGGCCACAGTGCCCAAGGTCGCGAAGGTGCCCTTCCCAAAGTGTCACCAAGCACCTACTGCCATAAGTTTGAAAAATTCGCAAAAAAGACGATTAAAACGTCTAAGGCGAGGTTCATGAAACCCAACTGCCCAACGCGAATTAAACAAAGTATGACTCACTACCCTAATTGGTTTAGGACGAGCAATTCGCGGCCCAGAGTGGTGTAAGACGAAGAAATGTACTATTAAAACAGAGGTACAATTTGTAGTCCAAAGTGACGTAAAATGAACGATTCGCTTCTCAAAAGTAGAGTAAGACGAACAATTGAGTACCAGAAAGATGTATATAAATGAGCCAATTAAGATTATAACGTAAAGCGCGAAAACGTAGGTGAACAGAGTTGAAACAAAAAGCTCGAATTTCATTCAAAAATACTTGAGGAATTTTCAAGCAAAAAATGATGCCTGAAAAATCCCTAAGTATAAGTAGTGTTGCTGGCCACAAAGGTCGACCAGCTAACCATCTGTGAAATACAAAAAAGCTCCTTCTAGGCAAGCTGCACATGCCTGACGAGCTACAACTACTTGGACAAAAACCAAAAACTACAAAAATGAAGCTCCTTCTGGGCGAGCTAGGTAACCCGGCGAGCTACTACTAAAAACAAAAACTAATCTAAGAAAGCCAAGAAAAATCTCAAGTGTTTGGAGCAGCGGGGGTGGTAGGCGCGTCAGCAGAGACCTCGTCAGGGTTGGGGGCGACCCGACCTGCTGGGAGGGCGAGCTCAGCGAGATGAGTGATGTTGCCCGTGAGCCCGCTTGTGTCGAACTCGCTGGTGTCCAGGGTCGCATCCCCGCAGGCCTCCAGGAGCTGCTTGACAGTGAGGGGGATTTGTTCTTCTTCGCCAGCGACCTCCTCCTCCTCGGCGAGGTTCAATTCCGGCACGGGCATAGTGTTTATGATCTTGAAACGTGCCAGAATGAAATCAAGGGGCACTCCAAGTTCAGGGAGGTCGCCAATGTCGAGCTCCGTCTCGTCAGGGAAGGGGACCCAGTCCAGGCAATCCTTGAAGTCCCCGACAATAGCTTTTAGCTCGTAATCTTTATGGGCCCGCGCCCACCAGATCGCCCGGATGACCTCGGCATAGCACTGCACGAAGCCACGATTCGAGGCCTCGGCCCTCATGGCAACTAAATCCACCGAGGTGGATGCGTTGTTGCGGAGCTCGGCGACCTCGTTTACCTTGGCCGGAAAGCTCATCTTTCAGCTTCAAGCAACTCTCGTCGGCACTCTTGACTAGGCCCCGCTGCAGTTCCAGGTCCCTCTTGGTCACCTCGTGCTCGCCGACCTCCCGGGCGAGCCTCTCGGCGAGCTCGTCTTCCTTGGCCTTGAGTTTTGCCTCTGCATCTTTCTCAAGCCCGGTGAGCTTCTTTTGGAGGTCACCGAGCTGCTTCAGGGCACTATGCTCGGCTGCCAGGGACGCAGCGGCCTTCTCCTCGGCGAGCTTCGCCAGCTTCTTGGCCTTGTCGGCAGACTCCGCCAAGGCGATCACCCTCTTATTCTTTTCCTAGCGACCCGCCTCTAGCTCGGCAGCCTGTTCCATTGTCTTCTGATTGGCGAGCAGCAACCCGCTCGCGTAATGCACCGAGAGCATGAGGTTCTCGATCAAGCTCTGGCCATTCACAGTTGCCACCTGAGGAGTGGACCAAGATCTCGGCAGCTCGCTCACTGTGTTCCGGACTAAGCCCGAAGGGAGGCTGCGCATCGAGGTCAATGACCGCGATCTCTCGTAGGCATGGAGGAACTCATGCCGGTTCGGATAGGCGATGGGGGCATAACTGCGAGGTCAAGACAGTTGAAAGTTAGAAAGGAAATATAAAACATATAACTGGAATCAAAGTAACGAGCTACTTACTGGACTCGCTCGGGGTCCCAACCCAGGAGCGTATCGTCGTTAGCCTGAACCCTTAAAGGAGACGGGGAAGGTGGCGAGCTCCGTATAGGCGTGGCCGCCAACGGAGCAGTGGACTAGGAGGGTCCACCTTGTCCGGACCTCGTCGGAGCTCGCTCGGCCGGGTCAGAGTCCTCGTCACGCAGGCTAGCGTACTTGGTCCTCTTGCGACCTGGGGGGTCCTCATCGCCCGTTCGGGACCCGTCGCCTCTAGGAAGGCCCCTCTTCCCGTGGCCCCACTCGGAGGTAGCGCCAGCTCGTCCCCCTCCTCGACTGGTCTTGGCGACCTCAGTTGCCTTCGCCTTCGTTGGGCCCTTGGTTGATCCCTTCTGAGCCCCAAATCCACCCACCTCGCCCCCCGCCTGGGCGAGCTCGGCTTTCTTGCTCACGTCCAACGCGAGCAACGAGGGCGGGGCAAGTTTATTTGGGCGGGGTGGACCCATTGCAAAGCGGCGAGCTACCTCTTGGTAAGAGTCTGGGATCTCGACGGTTGGAAAGGCGACCCTGCTACCGTCTGCAAGAGAGAAAAGATTAAACAGTTAATATCTCAGGCGAGCTACCCCCCCAAACAGGCGAGCTAGAAAGAGTTGTAAACCGGGAAGCTCGGGACCTTAGATCGTGAGGTGGTGAGGCAAGGTGAGGAGCCCGGCGAGCCTCAAGCAGTGGTGCTGAGTCAAGTGGGCGATGTCCCGATCTTGTTGACTCCTCAGGCATAAAAAGGCTCGCACCACGTCGAATTTGAGGGACGTCTCGGGTTTGCCGCGACTCTACTTGTGATGCTTCAAACCTGTAAAAAGGAAAGAATTAGATTAGTAAATCTAATTCAACCCACACACACCAAGTAGGCGACCTACATCTGGCCTCCCGGTATTCATCGGGGGTTGGGATCCATTCACCTTGCCCAGAATAGCTCGCCGAAGCTCGTCAGTCTCCACCCACAAAGAAGAACAACTGCTTCCAGTCGCGAACCTTGTTCGGGAGGACCTCCAAGAATTTCTCTCCCGGGCGAGCTCGAAGGTAGTAATACCCCTGACCATCGTTCACTTGCCGAGTTACGGTAAGGAGTTCATTGATCTTGGCGGTAGTCAGCCAGTTCTCGTACCCCTCCAGCCCGAAGACCGCCAGCGCCGACAATAGACTACTCCAGGCGTTGGGGGTGAGCTGGGTGATGGCGAGATTGTTGTCAAGCAGGAACCGGCCAATAATGGGTGTGCACATTAATAGCCGTCAACCCCCCGGAGGTGCATCAGCTCGCTCGTCCTTCCTCGGGGCGTATAGGAAGACGTCAAGCGGGATCTGATATTTCTCACGAAGATGAGGGAGCTGGTACTCGTGGATAGCGCTGGTGACCTCACTTGCCTTGTAATCAGATTTTTTCACCACATCCCGATATTCTCCCCCGGGAAGTTCGAAGCTCGCGTCGTGCTGGGCGACGTACTCGTCCCAATCAAAGAGGTGGACGACCTCGTTGGAAACCTGGTGTTCGATCAGTTGAGGCTCCTGGGAAACCGATGGAGCGGAACCACTCAATCGTTACTTCCTCCAGGTCGCCCTCCCCCTCGCCTACGCCGGCGGCCTCCCCACCGACCTCGGTGACCTCCTCGCCAACCTCAATGGACCCTTCGTTGCCACTGGCAACCCTTTCCACAGGGGCGACCTCCTCGCCTTTCTCCCATACCTCGCGATAAAGGGCGCTGGAAGCCCCCTCCTCCGAACCAGGACGGACCTCGCCAAGAAGCTCGCCAGCACCTGGGCGAGCTACCGAGGTCACCTCGGAGCTAGAGCCGATCACTATCGGGTCCGTTCAGAGAGTCGGCTCGTCCTCAACCATTGGCAATTTCCCGGGGTCACGACTGGGGAGAGTTTCACTTGATTCGTGAGTCGACATGATCTCAACGAAGTCCAAAAAAAAATCCTCAAACGGTCCAAAGAGCCCAGCTGCCGGAGTCACGGTACGGTAATGGTAGGGAAAATCCAAAAGTCACGAGGGAACATCCAAAATTCCCAAGAATTTAAAGAAATCAAAAGAAAGAAATAAGAAGAGGAAGAGAAATAGGTTTTCTACCTTGGAGAGTGCTGGAAACTTCGTCGGGAGCAAAGGTGCCGTTTATCGGAAAATAGCTCTGAAAGTTTGAAAGTGTGAAAGTGGGAAAGTGGGAAATGAACTCGCCTCCACCTATTTATAGACGTCGGGGCGAGGTCGAATATTCGAGGAATGCAGGGACTTTTTTTGCAAAGAATTTGAAAAGTTGCCATGATGGGCGCGGGAAATCACACCTAAAAAGGTGTGCACGATGCCTTGATTCCCGCATCACGTCGGCCGAGCAACCGTCACGAGGGAGCTCGCCCGCTAGCTCGGCACTTGCCTAAATGTAGTTCACCCGAGACTCGTGTCCTCGCCCACGGAGACAAACCAGCTCGCCCGCTAGCTTGGCACTTGCCTAAATGTAGTTCGCCCGAGACTCGAGTCCTCGCCCACGGAGACAAACCGGCTCACCCGCTAGCTCGGCACTTGCCTAAATGTAGTTCACCCGAGACTCGAGTCCTCGCCCACGGAGACAAACCAGCTCACCCGCACAATAGATAAATCATGATGTGTGCGAGCTGGGGGGCAAATGTTGACAGGGCGAACTACCGGAGGATAATCACGAAATTATCCCAAGGCTTAGGAGGCCACCCGCTTGTATGAGAACTAAGTCACCAGCCCTAACCAAGGCCAACACGGAGGAGCTCGCCGAGGTGGACAAGGACCTCGCCCAAGCTCCCAGCAGGCCGAGGCTGAAGGCCAGTGGTGTCCGAGGAGAAGGGGAGTGCGGGCGAGCTACCCCTCTCGAGAAGAAGCACACCCCTGTCCGAAGAAAGCCTTGCCAAGGTCCGCCCTTGTATCATCCCCAAATATCGCACAAGGCAGGAGAGCTCGCCAAGTAGCTCACCCAGCTTGAAGGCCCTCACTCAGAGAGGAGTTCGCCATGTAGCTCGCCCAGCTTGGAGGCTCGGTTGGCGGATGTACAAATAGGACAGATAGATATGTAGTAGAAGGAGGCGTTGTAAAGGAAGCAGTGTGAGGGATTAAGACGAAGGTTATGGACCTTCGCCAACACCGGAAGCCAAATAGGCTCGTAAGGTGCCACCTCACACTCGCACACCTATAAATAAGACATTTCTTTAAACTATTAGGGGGGATTCCAAGGATAATACACAAATACTTTCTCTCTCTAAACTCTCTACTTTTTCTCTCTACATAGTTCTCTCAAGAACATAAACACAAAATCTTAGATTATTGTTTGGTAGAATTAATACGATATAATAGCCACATAAACGAACACGATTAGTAAATTCTATCAACAGTATCATTATCAAGATTCTGAATAAAGTATTGTCAATCTTATTTAATTCACATTTTTAATATTACAAATTAAATAATTCATAAATTGAGAAAATATTTTTTGATTAAAAAGATCTTTTGAGAAAGTTTCAATGAAGATGCATATTCCTTGACGATATTTATACAATTAAAATATTTATTGGAAGTATTTTAAAGATTATAAAATAAAAAAAAATTAAAATGTATAACTTATAAGTACATAGAAAATATTTATAAGAGAATTAGTATCATATAAAAAATATTTAGAAAAAAAAATAATCAAACCGGGTCGGGCCGGCCCAAAAAACCGGCATAAACCCGGGCCGGGCCCAAGTAGGATTCTTTTCGGGCCTATATTTTTTCTACCCGTCCTGTCTTTAAAACTGGGCTTTTTAGGCCGGCCCAACTGGGCGGGCCCATTTTGACAGCTCTACAAACATCATTATTTGTAGTGGCCTTTGTTGAAGCATATGCATCTGTATGAAATTTATAATCATTTACATATTACAATTTGTAACATGTCAATTGTCCTAGTAACATTTTTCTCAAAGCTCCAGATGTGGGTTGTGAAATTGTTTATTTAATCCCTATAAAAATAAAATTATCATAATATAATAAAGTTAGACTATTAATTTAAAATATATACAATGAAGTGTTATTTACATAAGTTTGGAACAAAAAGATGATTATGAACTGCTTCATAAACTTCTTCTTTTGTAATGCCTGATACTTCTTGTCGAGTTTGCTCACAAAACATCCTTACATATCAGAAAAATAAATAAGTATTCAAGAAATATTCTATTGAAATATATACATATACACCATTAATTACTAAAAATAAAATACTTACTGTATGTATGCTTGAACTTCAGGCATAATATATGAATGTATTATCTCTTCTTCCCAACTATTCTGAAACTACTATTCGATGTCCTTATGTGGTTGACCAATTCAAGAATACAAATAATATACCTTCAAACTCACGAAGAGGATGTTCTATTGCACAACCATCGTTTGATCTTGGTTTAAACCTCTTCAGTAACATAAGCATTAATAAGAAATCTTCAATGTGTGCTGCATTTCCAATATTGTGTTTCAAATTGTGTATATATCTAAATACATAAATATTCAATTTAATATCAAAAATCAAGTTGTACAAAAAATACTTTACTATAAAATGCCACCACTGTTTTCATATCACAATTCCACTGATCTTCAACAGTCTAGTCCAATTGTAACAAAAATGGAACAAAACTCTCCCTCATAAGATGAGTTTTAACCTCATCAATGCTTAAAAATCTCTTATTACTACACTTTTTTGCCTATACACGGATATCTAATCCGACCACAATGAACCATGCAACATGAATAACGAGAGTAAAACTCAAAATATTCATCAATTTTCTGGAAAAATTTAAAGTTGGTCAATCCTTTTAGCATACGGGGCATCCAACCACGATAGAGAATTCAATCTGATTTAAATTAAGAATATGTGACATGTTAATTATAGAAAAGTTCGATAGAGTTTCGATTGTAACAGACATATCAATTTTTTTAACACAAACCCAATTTAATCATATATCAATCCCACTAAAATTATCAAATATATGTAATTTACAAACAAATTCTAATAAGCTTGAGCATAGTCCCACTAAAAATAGGTATATCCATATATAATTATTTTTCAAATAAACAAAATATAACAATGTACAACAAATCATGCTAAATAAAATTATATATATAACAAGATATTTGAATAATAATATTGTAAACACGTAAGGTAAAATTGAAGCACGTGCACATTGTGACAATAAACCCGCACGATTGCAACCAACAGTTCAACACAATACTCACTCATTCTCCACATTTTTTCTTCAGAGCAGAATCTGATCTACATTAATAAATTAGTGACCATCATTTCCCAAATAAAGAAACCGAATCAGATCACTATTGCTTAACTACCCAATTCAGATTTGTCATTTGGTGACCGACAAAATGGTCGCTAATTTACTTTTTAAATTACCGACTGTAAAAAACAGTTGCTATTTGGTCAGCAAAATATTTTACTACCGCCATGTGTGTTAATTTGCATTTAGCGACCACCGACGGTTGTAAATCGGTCGTTAATTTTTTAATTTTGAGCAATACTCAACTTTTCAATGTAACTAAAATATACAGACTAAATTCGACTGAAAATATAAAATAAAACATACTTATTAATATGACTAATATTTATTTAGTGATGTAACTATTACGTAACGAATGCACAAACATAGGTTCTTATTAGACTTGGTTCACTAGAAAATATATTTAGATAGAGAGTGAAGTTAGGAGCTAGAAAAAGGTTACTATAAAACAAGAAATTTCATGGTGTTGGGTTAAAAAGAGTATTGGTTCATCTCAATTTATTTTTTTATTTTTTTTTGTAAATGTTAGTTGTTAGTAGTAACAAGTTAGTTCGATAAGTCTCTCAAACACTCCAAGTCAACCTTATATCTTCCTCAATATCTCCAAATCAACTTTAACTCGGGTCACTCATTCAAGTGAGGAGCCCGATATTCAGGTGAGCTAACCCACCTGATTAAAATTTTCTTTTTAATATTTAATCAAGACAACCAATAAAAAGGACTTAGCTCCAATGCCACCTCGCACAATTTGTTACTAAAGAAAAAGGGTACAATATACGTATTCAATTTTATATGAATCTTCCATCAGGAAAGACAGGAGAATGTCCAACTATGAGAGGATTTTATTATCATAAATTAATTGCAGATTACTATGATTGCAAGCCATAACTAATCATGGGAGAGTTTTTTTCTTAACAACTTCTACCCTTTTACAAATTTTATGACTCTTTTTGTATAATAAATATTGGGAAGAGAACTATAACTTTTATTTGTGAAATGTATCGAAATTCGTTAACTAATTTGAAAGCAAAATGTAAATAAAATTAGTATTCATTTCGCAATTGTTTATTATTACGTGGGACAACTGAAAATCAAAAGAATTAACGTAAGCTAATATGAGACGGTACCTTTCCCACACCAATTAATTAAATGAAATCTAAATTAGTAACTGAGGTTTAAACCTTGAGAAGATAACTATATAGTATAAGTTGTAAGAAAATTTTAAATTAAATCAATATTCGTTCCACATTTACTTTAATGTTACGTGGAATAACTAAAGAAAATTTTCACGAGACGAGCCTCTTGTGAACTTGAGTACAAATGAACTCGTATCATTGTTATGCGTAATTATTATTACTGTTATTTATATATATTATTACTGTTATTAAAATATAGTTAATTTTTTAACAGTGATAGTGAATATACATAACAGGATAATGTATACAAATAACAATGATAATTAAGAACCCGAGTTCACCGTGAACTCAGATTTATACAAATTTTGTCCTAAATTAATAGTTGAGATTTAAACTTTTTACGGTTGTATTAGTTCTATAAATATGGAGATGCATGATAACTATAATTTTATTTGTGTGTATCGATTTTTTTATGATAGAAATATACAAGTTAAACTTTATGTGTATTTTACATAAATGTAAATGGCGGTTGCCGAGGCCGCCTAGGTGTTTGGTGGCACTCTGCCGCTGACGCCAATGTCAAATTGCCGAGAAAAATCCGCCAACACATTTGACACTATCGAGGCCGCTTTGGCACCTCCTAGACGGCGATTACTCTTCCTTTTTAATTTTTATTTCAACTTAAAAGTTAGAACGAAAGTTTAAAAAACAAAAACTAATTTACTAAATTACTAAAAAATGGAAGTTTAATTGAACTACTACATAATTTATTTGTATTATGTACTTTGCTCTTTTTGTATTTCATTTAGAAGTTGGACAATGTCGTATTATGATAGATTTTAACATTTTGTTGACTTATTATATTTTGTGGTGATTATTAACTACACTTTAAATTTATGATTTATCGTATAATATATATTTATATCAATATATGTATAGAAAAAATTTAATATTAATAGAAAAATATACTAAAAAAATAAAAATAAATTGGCGCCGCCTAGCTTAGGCGGTCTAGGCGCTTGGCGGCACTCGACCGCCCGACGACCGCCAAGTGCCATTTGCACTCTTGGTATTTTACAATGTCTAGGATTGGTTTGGTTCAATGTATAAGATAAATAGCTAAAAATATGATTAGTTAAGATTGTAATTTAGATATTATTATTTATGAGTTAAGCAGTATGTTTTGATTGAGAGAATTAATGTAGGATAACTTAATTTTGAATGTTTTGATTGTAGAATTAATAATAAAATAATATGCAATTGACAATTACCCTCTATATCATTAACAAAAGTGAAGTAAATTGTTTGCTAAATTGATCATTTTTTCGAAAATAAAGGGGGAACTTTAATAGAATAAACACAATATATTATTATCATATCTCTATCCAAAGACAATATTATTTATAATTCATAAGATAAGTTGAATTTTAATTTTAATTTTTTTATTAATTTTAAAACTTTATGTATTGAACCAAATATCAAATTAAATAAAATAATATAATTTATTATAGGATATCCATCGAATAAAATTAATGAGACCTAATAAAAATAACTAAAGAAAAAAAAAAGGTAACACGAAATAGAGTTCTCACACGTTATTAATAGCACCTAAATTAATAATTGAGATTTAAATTTTAAAAGAATGGAGTTTAATTTCATTTTCAGCATTAATCCAATAAAAATAAAAAACATATTATTTTCAACCAGTTTAAAACGAATGGAATGAGACGAAGAAAGTTCAAATTAATTAATTAATTAATTGATGACCCATAATAATTAGTGTATTTTCCACCAAAAAAAATATCTGTCCCCATGTCCCACAACTGCTGTCAATATTATTATACATTTTCAGAAAAACCTCTTCGATGAGACATTAGCAAGTCATTTTTTTACAACCATCATATTATATTTTAAGATAAAAATAATCCCTCCTAATCATGATTAAGAATATTAATCTCTCAACATTAATGTAATCTCTCTGAATGTGACCTCCTTTTTAAGGCTCCCCCGCCCTATTGACTTGATTCCTTATTGCTATCTCGTTTTCAAGAAATCTCTCTCTCTCTCTCTCTCTCCGATCTTCTCTCTCTACATATTCGTTGCTGACAGAATTTGTACATAGAAAGAATTTTTGGGGAAATTCTTGTTTTAGCTTTTCCCAGCATTGCAGTGTAGTTGCTCTCAAAATGGGTAGGCATTCTTGCTGTTACAAACAGAAGCTGAGAAAGGGCCTCTGGTCTCCTGAGGAAGATGAGAAGCTTATTAAGCATATTACCAAAAATGGCCATGGTTGCTGGAGTTCTGTTCCTAAACTTGCAGGTTTTTTACTCTCTCTCTCTCTCTCTCTTTAATGTGTTGGTACGACAGTGCTGCCACTGCATAGTAAAATTCCCCTCTCTCTCTCTCTCTCTTAAGTATCCATTTCTGAGATTGTGTAACATTAATATTGAAGGGCTGCAAAGGTGCGGAAAGAGCTGTCGGTTAAGGTGGATCAATTACTTGAGGCCTGATTTGAAAAGAGGCACATTCTCTCACGAGGAAGAAAATTTGATTATTGAACTCCATGCAGTTCTTGGAAATAGGTATATATTACTTACTATTTATTACAATTTCAATAAAATTAAAACACAATTTTAATAAAAAATTGTTTAATTTAATTATGTAGGTGGTCACAAATTGCTGCACAATTACCAGGAAGAACAGATAATGAAATAAAGAATCTCTGGAATTCCTCCATCAAGAAAAAACTAAGGCAAAGAGGCATTGACCCAAACACCCACAAGCCCCTCTCGGAGGCCGAAATCAACAACGAGGATAAAACTCCTGGAAATAGCAAAAACAACGACAAAACATCGCAAGGCTCGAGCGAACTTAGCAATTCCAACATTATTAACCAACCAATCAATGTATCCGAAAACACTAGCGCCACTCCCCCCGTCTCTACGCATGAGTTCTTCCTCAACAGGTTCGAAACCTCCAATAAACCCGATTTATCGGCCCTTCTCTCCTTCCACCAACTCAATTACGGGCCCAACATCGGGCTCTCCACAAACCAAACCCCCAACAATTTCTTCAAATCAGAAATGATCCCCGATCATTCATTCACCAACACCACTGCCCTTCTCCCGATCCTCTCCAACCCGGCCCGGCAAAACCCGGACTCGGGTACGGGCATGAAATTCGAGAGCGCCTGGGAAAGCTGCAACAACGGCGTTGGCAGAAACAGCTTCTTCGACAGCGGATACCCGCCGGAAACCCAAATTCCGGAGGACATAAAGTGGTCGGAGTATCTGCAGTCGCCGTTCCTGCTGGCGAACAATCAAGAAATGTACGGCGACAGCCACCAGCCGACGGCGGCGGCCAAAACGCCGTTCGGGGCAGAAGGGTCGTTTTCGAATTGGCATCAGACTCTACCGCCGCCGTCGGAAATTTACGCCAAGCATTTTCCGGCGTCCACGTACGGACAGTTTTCCTAGGACTGATTGATCGACAGCTTTTTCATCGTAATTCTTCTTCAACAGGTGTGTGCTATAGAGTTTGAGGTTTTTTTTTTTCTCTTTTTTTTTCAATCTGTAAATAGGGACCGAATAGAGAATTGGATCAGCTACTTGATACCGACATTTTTTTTTCTCATATAAAAATTCCTGTTTCATTACTTATTTTTTTTATCTTTGTGTAAGAATTAATGGGGATAGAGTTAGTTTTGTTTATTTCATGATTTCTTTTTTGTATATACACGTTTTTGTTTACTTTTTGTTAATGTGTAATTTACAGGGTGTAGAGTCCTGTGCGTGTTACTTAGTCCAACAACCCATTATTTTACAAAAAAAGTTTTGTGTACATTAGTTTTATCCAATTATAAATTTGTATTTTGTGTATATTTTTTTAATACTCCTTCTGTCTCGTAACTATTTTCATAGCAGTTCCGGACACGTGAATTAAGAAAAAATAAATATGTGAGCTGTAAAGTTAAATAATAAAATAAGAAAAAATGTACTTTATTGACTTTTATGAGTGTAAAAAATTTCTTTTTTAGGTGTGCGAAAAATGAATTGGGACATCCAAATAAGAAAAATGTGAAAGTAGTTTTGAGACGGAGGGAGTAATATTTATTATTTTATTAAGTTTTTTGTGTACTTTATGCACTGTACACTTGTTGGAATAAAAAAATTTGTAGTGAGTAGGGGTGGAGCAAATACCGAAAATACCGGTATACCGTACTTACCATAACGAAAAATACCGAATTTATCGAAAATTTCGGTATACCGAAAATTTCGGTACGGTATGATACCATACCGATATTTTCGGTACGGTATCGGTATAGAATTTTAAAATTTTCGGTATACCGGTATATACCGAAATACCGAAATATTTTCGGTATAAACCGGTATACCGAAATATTCCGGTATACCGATTATTTTCGGTATACCGAAAATATTTCGGTATCTCGGTATACCGGTATATACCATTTTTGTAATTTAATATTAAAATTTAATATTAAATTTTATTTTATTTAATTAAAATTATACTTAAATTATTCGGTATGGACCGGTATGACGGTATATACCGGTATGGGCGGTATACCGACATAGTCGGTATTTCGGTATGGACCGGTATTTCGGTATAGATCGGTATATATCGAAATATCGGTACGGTACGGTATACCAAAATTTTCGGTACGGTATACGGTATGCATTTTTGGTATACCGAAATTTCGGTATACCGAAATCCGGTATACCGAAAATTTCGGTACGGTATCGGTATGCAAAAATGCATACCGAAAATTTTGGTACGGTATACGGTATGGGCGGTAAGGTACGGTACGGTACGGTATGCCACCCCTAGTAGTGAGAACTAATAATATTTCTTGTAATATGAACTAATACTTTATACACTATACACCATTAAAATATCTTATTAATAATATTAGTTGGTTGGTTTAAAATGTTTTTATTTGTTGTAAGATAAAGTATTAGTTGCAAAGTAGGTGTATGGTACAATTGATTTATATATACGACCATATATATTTAAGTACGTATTTTGTGAACTCGTATCAATGTTATGTGTATATATAGTCACTATTGTTCATATATATTATCATTGTTATATAAATATACTTGGTCTTTTAAATAGTGATCGTGTATATGATTAAAAATAATAGTGAATTTACATGACATTGATAATTGACAAAACCGAATTCACTGTATACACTTGAGTTAATACAAAATTTTTGTCATTCTATTATCCTTACTTCTCAAGTTTCTTGTAAACCAATTTTAACTATATTTATACAATTCAAAATTTGTTTTAGTATTTTAAACAATTAACAATATTATAAAATACATACAAAATATAAAGAAATTTTATTATAAATTTAGTTCACGATATAATTTAGGAAAAAGTACAAAATGGTTCAACAAATTGACAAAAATTACATATTGATCCCGTGTAAAAAAAAAAAACAAACGCAAAAATATATATATATATATACACTACAGTACAAATTTTTTGAATCAATGTGTAAATATAGTAATTTTTTTAAACCAAAATACGTAAGTCACCCTATAATTTAACTATTTTTTCTCAGTAAACTCAAAAGGGAGGAGGGGGAGAAAGCACATATTAAATAATTATTTGACACTGATAAAAGTGAATTCTAGCTAGTGTTTCATCTATACGTCGCTCTCTCTTTAAAATTCATTAAAAAAAAATATTAGTTATTAAAATTAATTTTCAAGACAGTGACCATCTGAAAACTAATTTTGAGGTTCTCTCCTTTCTTTTCTGCACTTGCTCTCAACCAATCTTTTTCACTCTTTCAGTGCTGTCCATCCAATCCAAAATTGCTCAGTTAAAAAATTAAAAGTCTACAAGGTAAAGAATCAGTAAAAGTACACAAAAAGATTAGATAAAAATATTCTATTAGAAGAACTGCATGATCCAAAAACCATTTCCCCTGTGTGTTTGGTTTAAGGGACTAATTAGTCAATCCTCCAAATACGGGACTATTCCTGCCAAAACATGCATGTTTTGGCAGGAATAGTCCCGTGTTTGGGGGATTGACTAATTAGTCCACTAAACCAAACATACCCTAAATGGATAACCTTTTTACAGTCCACAGGTCAATTTTTCTCCCAAAATACTCGTCCGCACGTGCATGGTCACGTGCGCATATACGTCTATGTACGTAGACGCGTACGTATATGGTCACAAATACATAAATACGAAAAAAAAAGCATAATTTGTACGTGAAAGGAACCTCGTAAAGAAAAGAGGAACTAATACCCCACACAAAAATGGCAGTCACAAGTTTTAGTACTTGAAAAGTGACAAGCTATATGGCAATCAATTTGATAGCAAGAGGCCATAATTAACTCCAATGTGTTGTTGTTATCTTGTAGCACATTATCTTGGTGAATATAATAAAGGGCAATTAAAATTGTGAATTTGCAATTAGATGACCTAATGAATTAGGGTTGTCCTTAATTAATTGAAAGCCTCACAAATTGGGTGGGATTTTTGAAGCCTAGTGTGTGTGAATATATAGTGGTGATCATTTAAGTGATGACACAACACAGCTTAGGGAACAGAAGAAGGGTCCCCTACACTTCTTGATGTTGATGCTTACGGAAAAGAAAGAAGATAATTATGGGTTTTAATTGAAATTAATTAAAACATAAGCATTTGGGCTGGCAAGATGAAATATATACATGTGATTTAGGGGCGTTAATTGGTTGGCTCCTTTGAAAGGTGAATAATGGTAATCAAAGTTACGGTGTTCGTTTGGAATGACTCTACTATAACTTTGATTCATATAAACTGAGGAATCTACCATAGTTCAGTTATATGAGAACTATGACTTTCATTCCATACTCATTTCATTTCTTATAATTATACTAAACGCCCCCTTAGTCTTGTATATATATTTATATAGTGCAATTTATGTGTATCTTTGAAAAGTAATTACCCTCAGTTTTATTGAAAAATTACTCTTGTTTGTAATGAAAACTTCCTCACGTTAAATTTTATTTTTCAGTATAAACAATACTTTTTTTTATAATAATATGAATAACTTTTTAAAAGTACATTTCAGTTATACGGGTACCCAGTGCAAAATAGACCTACTCGACATATATTAAAAATAAAATCACAAAATTAATACTTCCTCCGTCCATGAAAATTAGTCTACCTTTTTTGCACGTGGTTTAATGCAATATGTCGGAGGATATTATGGGGTATTGTGAGGTCCGTTCACGAATTTAAAAATTGTGTATGAAAAGTATGCATATAGTATTTTCATATACAATTTTTAAATTCGTGAATGGACTTCACAATACCCCATAATACCCTCCGACATATTGTATTAAACCACGTGCAAAAAAGGTAGACTAATTTTCATGAACGGAGGGAGTAATTTTTTCTCAACGTTACATATTCCCGTCCACCAATTTTATTCTCAATTTCTTTTTTGGGTTGTCCATCAATTTTACTGTCCTTTATTAAAATAAATTACACTCACAAACAAAAATTTGGACACCATAATATTTTTACTTTCCCCTCACTTTATCTACTTTTTCATTATAATATTAATTTTCCTTAATTTTTTTGTTATTTTACTTTAAAAGAAAAAAGTTATGGACAAAAGGAGTACCATTTCTTTTTATGGTTATACTTTGATACACGAACTGTATTTTCCAGCAAGTTATTGCCAATATGACTAATTTGGGAAAATGTTGCTAAAAAATTCTATATATTCTATAACGCTAGACGGATACAAAATTTTTGGTAAACTTAAAATTTGGCTCAAAAAATCGGCAAGTATTTTGGTACAATAATATACGATAATATTGGTATGCAAAAAAACTCGTTATGGTAAAAAAATATAAAAATTTGCATACCGAAGAATATTATGTGCCTGTTTTCAAACTCAAAATAAAAAGTAAAAGTATTTTAAAAAAAAATCAATTAAAATATGGTTTCAATAACTATTTTAAGTGCTTATTACTACTTTTGGTCAAGCAACATTTTTTAGCTTTTAACTTCTACTTTAGTATTTCTACACATTCCCCAAGAAAATAATACTTAATACCTTTTTAGAAGCACTTCTTTTGCAAATATATTTTTCTTAATATTTTTTAAAATCACTTAAATTTAAAACACTCCTTATTTTTTATTTTACTATTAAAATTACTTAATATCACTTTTTCAATTCTAATAGAGGTTGCAAACATGCACTATATACGATGTGTGCAATATTTTGGATATATACTCATATCAAAGAACCCTAAATAAGACAGCTTTTTGTCATGTCACTAAATATTAACACAATATATCAAATTAAAATATATATAGTAATGTTTTAAAAGTCGCTAGTCGATCGAACCATTAGAGGACTAGCAATTAGTCGAGGATTAATTGAAAGAACCTAAACGATATATAATTAATTATTTAATAAATTAATAATATATTATACATAAAGTAAAAATATACTTATATTACCAACCTTTCAATATTAAAATTATAAGTGATAACCATGAAACTCAAAATTCAGTATAGTCATAACTTAAAAATCGAAAGAAAGTTAATGTTTTGATTGTTTTAATTTTATTTTATTATAATTATAATTACTTAGGATTTGCAAAATAAAAAAAAGAAATATGTCTCATCGGAAACGATTTAGTTGTTATCTAGTCGACCTAGTCGCCGCCTAATGAGTTCTAGGCATCGACTACTACCCCAAATATTTTTTAGCGTTTTAATATAAATTGGGTCAACCAAGGACCAATTAATCAGCCAAGTCAGCCGACTTTTAGGACAATAATATATACACCCACATGCATAATACAAATTAAAATATTGATATAAAAAAAATGTACTTTTCCAATTTCTCCTTTCTTTAATGAGCTAGAACAATCTGGTCCTATATACATAAAGGGGCTACTATATTGTAGTGTTTTTCTAGTTTTCTTTCTTTTCCCATAAAAAGATAAGTGATGTTTACTTCCCTAAGAATGATACATCAAAAAATTGCATGTGATTACCCATATCAACCTTTTCATTCACCATCATCATCATTGTACACACAAAAAGCCATATATATTGTTCAATTGCTTTAATTAATTTGAGGTGGATCGACTTGCACTCAACAGCACGATTTTGTCTACCCTAATATATTAAAATTAATTTTAAAAAACAAGCTAATTAATGAAAATATATATACATCGACAAAAAGTTGTATGAACTTGAGTTCATAGAGAATTTGGATTTTTCAATTATCACTGTTTTGTGTATATACTATCACTGTTATGCATATATATTATCACACTGCCACAAATTCAAGTGTATTTTATAAGAATAATAGTATGTATGAATAACAGTAATTGTAGTTATGCATAATTGTATTACCAGTTTATATATTCTCGAGTTCACAAGTGACCTACCTATATACGTAGCTAGTCCCAATGAAACTTGTTCATTACATGAAATTATGCTAATAATGACGTTATACCTAAAAGTTAATATCATAACATTTATTAACACAGTTCTATGTGCGTGTATGTGTAAAAATGCCGAATGAATGTAATGTCATATTTTGGGTAAGATATATAATTTTATCTTTTCAATCAAACATAGAACAAGTTTCACTCTGTTGAGTTGTGAATCCTGACGTACTATAGACTGAAATACGAAGACGGCTATCTAACTAATATAATAAAGCACAATAATATATATAGATCCTAATACGTCCGACTCGACTCGATTCCTCTTAATTTTCTTATTCATCAGAGACTCGCATAATTTTAGAGAATATATCAAAAGACCCGATTGCACCTTTTATGTATATATATGATCTACATTGCAAAAAGACAATAAAATTTCATGTATAGTTAGGAAAAGATATCCAATAATGCAGTGGAAAATTTCAATGATGGAAAGCCAAAGGATTTAAAGAATTGATAGGCCCATATATTCAAATATATATATATATAAAAACTTGTGGAAACGTATACAAATAAAATTGTGGGGTATTAATCCAGGGGTCTCTTTTGTGTGCCCACGTGCATACAAGAAAATAAAGACCCCCCAAATTAATTAAAAATATTTTGATGTTTATTTTGCCATAAATTCAACTTTTGGCTCACCCATTACATGTGTATTATTTTTATTCATCGTCGGAATGGATGCATGTGAACAAAATTATTGAGCCCTTTAAATCGACCCTACCTTAATCTTCTATTCACAAGAGAACAAAGAATGGAATCGGCAGCCAAAAACAAAGCAAGATATATGCATTATATATATATATGGCAAAATTTACAAATTATATATATATAATCCATTCTTGAAAATTTTGCGCTTTATATATATATATATATATGTATATATGCATTAGAAATGCAAAGGATGCATGACAAAAAGAAATGCATACATACGCTTAAGTTATAAAATTCGATTTGGAATCATTGCCTCCGATTGGGCCGGCCTTTTAAACAATATTCTTGTTTGATGACTTTTAGGGTCGATATGAAATTTATTTATTTATTTAATTTTTTTAATATTCTCGCTCACTCATGAACCGAACTGTTGATATGACGAACTAACACTATCGACATGGGGCAATTACGCTAGGCTTAGCAGGTCGCCAGGGCCCACCCAGATCCGTTGAAGTGCGGAGCTCGCCCATGCAGGGACGACTTAGCTATGTAGCTCGCCCAAAAGAGCTAACCTCTGTCATTACCGGAGCTCGCCCGGAGCTCGCCCCATGTCCCCCTGTGGGCCTCACCGAGTTCCAGCACCATGTAGCATCCGTAAGCCATGCAAGGCATTGAAGCTCGCCCCGGAGCTCGCCGAGCCACTGATACTCATCTCCGAGCTCGCCCATGAGCTCGCCTGTTAGCCTACTAGATCCCGATGGTTGTACTCTTTTTCCCTCCGTCCGGTTTATCCACAAGGGTGGTTTACGGCGAGGTTTTTAATGAAGCCCATCTAGTCTAAGGCATAGTAGTAGGACGAGACACAACATAGGTAGCAGTGTAAGGGACCAGGACGAGGGTTACGGACCCTCGTCAACACCGGAAGCCATATAGGCTCGTAAGGTACCGTCTCACACCCACACACCTATAAATAAGACCTCTCTTGTACTATTCACACAATTCTCACTCTCACAAATTCTGAAAATCAATACAATCCCTACTGCAATATTCCTCTCTCTAAACTCTCTACTCTCACTCCTCATATTACATCCAAGAATACAAATTCTTGGATTATTGTTTGATAGGATTAATATGTTGTAAAGCCACATAAACAAACATCTATTAGTAAATTCTATCAACACGAACAACTTTCCCTTTTCGAAAAGACCCAATGTATGAAAATTTTAGTGTGATCACATTAGGATTGTGGAATCAATTTATTTATTTAAGGCCCATATTATATACACCCACATCTGTCTGAAGTGCACACAAAAGATGAATATACACACCATAAAAGTAATACACTTAGGGTTCATTTGATTCGTAAGATAAAAATATTTATCCGTTAAAAACATGCATATTTTTTGCGGATAGATATTTTTATCTTACGAACCAAATGAGCCCTTAGGGTTTATTTGGTTGCACTTAATATGATAGATTAATTGGTTTATATGGGCGGTTAACCCATTTGGTTATGTGAGATAGAGTAAGTTATTAAAGCCTGCAAAGTCTCAATGCGGGCTTGGCTGCTTTTTATTCAAGATGGGTTGCCCGATTTCTTATATGGCGGAATAAGGCCCCACTAATGATATAATAAGTCTTTTTTTAGCTAAGGCTATACTATCAGCTTTAAATTTATGTTTGAACCAAATAGAGCCTTACACTAAATTATCATATTTATCCTTACTTCAAAATTCTATTTTGTTTTCCTTTTCTTACCTCTGCACCCTCTTTCCCCCTCTCACTCTTTTCTTTTTCTCTCCCCTCTCTTCTCTCTCCTCTCTATTTTCTCTTCCCCTGGAAAATCTAACCTCCTTTCCCCCCCTTCCCTCAACCACCATATCTCCCTTCCTCTATATTTTTTTGAAATGGATCCTCTGCTGGATAATAATACCAACAAAAAATATTGAATGTTAAAACGATAACGTATTATTAAAAAAAAAATTAATGAGTATAAATAGTAGTTAGGTGTGTATAGGAAATTCATAGTTATTTTAGTCGCGTCCTTTGTCAAATCATGTCAATAAAATTAGTATCAACTAATCTAATTGTGCTATGTAGCAACGTAAAACTGGAAATGCCCCCAAAATATGGATCACTTTTCATTCATTTGACAATAGCAACAAGAGAAGAATAAAAGGAGATTAAATAGAGATTTATCCAAAATTCCTATTTGATTCAATAAAATTATCATTGTATTCTCTCCATCCATAAAATTTATTCCCGCTTTTCTTTTTTCATTTGTTCACAAAACTTATTCTCCTTCCCTTTTTGAAAATAAATTATACTCACAAATAAAAGTTTGGGTCTCACAATACCTCTGTTTTTCTCTTACTTTATCTATCTTTTCAATATAATGTTAATTCTTATTAAATCTCATATCACTAATAAAATGAAACTAAGTTTTGTGGTAGATGGAGTAATTTTTTGTGATTAAATACAAAATTTATTGTTACAAATTTTGCACGCCCAATAGAATATTTCTACCTCTCACATCTTTCTTTACTAATCACATCTCCTATATAAGAGCATAAATTGTCTATAATTCTCCTTCATATGAGCAAAAACTATCTTAGATTTGTGTTTTTCCAATAAAGGACTAAATTGTCTATAACTCTTAAATTGAGTTGCTCAAATTAAAAATCCTTGGTACAAGCAAAAATTATCTAAGGTCTCTTAAATCAGATCTTCTTGATAAGATACTAGTGCCTATGGCTCTCAAATTGAGGTCTTAAAATCAAAGCTCCTTGATACGAGTTAAAACTATCCAATGTTCTTTAAATTAATCAAATTGATAAGAGACTAAAAAGTCTATGACTCTCAAATTGAATCCATATAAGGAAGGCTCTTTGATACGAGTAAAAACCGTTGAAGAACCCTTAAATCAGATATCCTTGATAAGAGACTAAATTATGTATGTCTCAAAAATTAGCTTTTCAAATTGTAACTTTTTTTTATACGAGTGAAAACTTACTAATAACTCTCAAATAAAAAAATTAGTATTGAGATGTTCTCGTATTTTAATCACTCCAAACATAAACATCCATGAACAAAGAATGAGTGAACATTTGTATATATATTAAGGGTCCATTTGGTACGCTGGTCAAGAAATGGGTCCAAAAATGACCCATTATATATTTTCATGAGTTAACTTTATTTTCTTATGTTTGGTAAATTGTATAGAGAAAACAAAAATTTGTTTGGTAGATATTAAACAAGATAAGAAATTGTTGATCCTCTCGCAGTTGCCACTTTTTCAACAGCCTCCAAGTCGCCAGGAACTAGAACTCAATCTTCACCGCCAATAGCCTCGAAGGAATCGCGCCGCCTCTGCTATTGCACCGACGAAGACACCGCTATTCCGGTGCACAACCACTGCTCTCGATCCAAGCCCTACCACGGCACCATGCCACACCTTTTCGTCACTGTGGAGAAGCCACATCAATCGTCGAAGTCGCACAGCGAAGCACAGTTTGTTCGCAGCCTGCAATCTTCCGCCATAACCACTGTGAAATAGAAGATTCATACCACTGCCTCTGTTCCTCATCGCACTGGAGTTTTTCCGCTACAATCAATTAAAAGAAATCACAACATGTTTCTTATCGCCGAATTTCCATCTCGTGCCAATTAAAGATATCACAACCAACTGAAGAAATAATCAGCGGCACCGCTGTCGCCCGTGCGCCATTGTCGCATCGCTGTCTTTGCCGCTTCTCGTGTGCCGCCTCCGCCGCCGCTAGTGTGCCTGAAAGCCATCAGTGAGGTGGAAGAATATGGGGGAGGAAATTGCTATGAAACTGTATCGGGGCCCTAGGGGCCGTTACAGTTTCTAAAGAGGAACAGTACCTTTCAAGAAATATATCATGGGCTGGACTTTTCATGGATCTCTTTAAAATGATTTTATAGTATACCAAACACATGAAACTGATTTTTTCATGTCTTTCTAAGCTACCAAATGGACCTAAAATTTATAATTTATCATATGTTTGAGAGATATCAAATAATATCTCAATTTAGAGGGAAGCAAATCAAGAAAATCAACCAAATTAAATTATCGATTGATGCCTCTTCAAGTTAAAAGAGAATAAATAAATACCAAATAAGATTTAATGTCAAATCAAGTCAACAAATCAACACTGACCAATCAATTATGTCATGTGGCCATGTGAAGAAGGAAAATATTCATTCTCTCCCCCTAAATATATAGATCTCCTTTCTTATTTGTCATTAACCAAAAAAAAAAAAGGAAGAAGTTAAAAATAAGAGGAGATTAAGACTATCTTTATCAATGACCTTGTAAGAAGATCACACACATTTCAAGAAAAAAAACATTAAAATATTTAACATCCAATTTTGCAGGCATGACTAGGGGTGGAGCAAATATCGAAAATACCGGTATACCGTACTTATCATACCAAAAAATACCAAATTTATCAAAAATTTCGGTATACCGAAAATTTTGGTACGGTATGATATCATACCGATATTTTCGATACGATATCGGTATAGAATTTTAAAATTTTCGGTATACCGGTATATACCAAAATACCGAAATATTTTCGGTATAAACCGGTATACCGATTATTTTCGGTATACCAAAAATATTTCGGTATACCAAAAATATTTCGGTATCTCGGTATACCGGTATATACCATTTTGGTAATTTAATATTAAAATTTAATATTAAATTTATTTATTTTAATTAAAATTATACTTCAATTATTTCACTATGGACCGGTATGACGGTATATACCGGTATGGGCGGTATACCGATATAGTCGATATTTCGGTATGAATCGGTATTTCAGTATAGATCGGTATATATCGAAATATCGGTACGGTACGGTATACCAAAATTTTCGGTAATGTATGCAAAAATGCATACCGAAAATTTTGGTACGGTATACGGTATGGGCGGTACGGTACGGTATGTCACCCCTAGGCATGACCTAAGTCCGCCAACAAACCCAAGCCACATTTTGATAAAATGAACACATGGCAATTTCCTATTAGTTGATGTGATTTTTTTTTTTGGATATAATTAGATTTGTATATATGGATAGATAATGTATATTAAAAAATTTAAAAAATATATTAAAATTCATAAATAAAATTTTCTATAAATAGAGTCTAATATTGACATATTTTGAAACACAAACCAAATTCCTTTCTTTTCTCTTTTAATATTTTTATCCTAATTTCTATCATTTTTTTCTTATGGATCCAAACAATTCCAATTATTTTTCAAGTCCTCAAAATTTTCCATTCTCACAAGATTATCCAAACTTTAGATCTTTTTTAAACTCTTCTTTTTCGAATTCAGAAGAATTTTCAAACTCACAATATTAAAATTCTCAATTTTCTCCGGATCGTAATCAAGTTCCTTTCTCTGAACCCTTCCAAACATCACAAACTATCTCCTGAAATTTATTCCAAGAAAATTCATCGACAAGCAAAAAAAAAAAGGGCAAATGTTCCTTGGTGTGTGAAAGATGATGTAGCTTTAATGGCATCTTGGTGTCAAGTTAACAGAGATGGAGTACGTGGTAAAAATCAAAAGATTATCTGTGGAAACAAGTTCATGATTTGTATCACGAAGCTCATCAAGAAAATCCAAATGAGATAAATGAAAGAAATGTGGAGTCAATGAAAGATCGTTGGAAACGACTTAATGAAAATGCAAACAAGTGGATTGCTGCTTACAAGGAAGCATAGCGCTGGAAAAGGAGGAGAATGAACCAGAACGATATAGAGAAAGAAGCTCTTTCGATTTATGAAGCGGGGGGCAAAATGAAATTAATTTCATGATATAATTGTATTTAATGAAGTTATGTTTAAACATCCCAAATGGGAAATTAAATTTGATCATGATTCAAACTTGTTTCTAGTGAAAATGAACAGGATAATGCAGAGAGTGTTGGGAGCTCAAAGTGATCAAAGACTAATCAAGATGGAGAGTATTTCATCTCTTCTAATCCAGAAATTCTAGGCAGTGGACGCTCAATTATTTCACGTCCTATGGGTAGAGACAAATTAAAAAGAAAAGGAAAAGATAAAAGCATCACAACCTAATGAAGTTGCTGCAAAACTTCGTTCACTAAGACTCGTTAGAAAAAAGGAAGTTGAACTGATGAGCACACTAGAAAGTGAGAAAATGGAATACATGAGAGAAAGGAATAGAGGAAGGTTATGATATCGAATCGTAAAATGTTGATGAAATTGATGGCGAAAGATCACATAACCCCTGAAGAATAAGAGATGAAATGCTATTTAATGGGAGTTGTGTTTTAAAAGTGAATGCAATTTTTTTTTTTTTTTTTTTTTATTAATGTCATGTAAACTTTTTTATTTGTGTGTTTGATTTCAGCCAATTACTTTATGAAGATTATGGTATTTATATCTCAATTGTCATGTTTACATTATTGTACCATATATCACATGCAATTGTCTATCCACTTTATTATATCAGATATCACATTTGATTGTCGTGTCCCTTTTATTCAAATAAATATCACATGTACTTGTCTATTCACTTTATTATACAACATATCACATGAGATTGTCTACTTTGCTTTAATCTATTCGTATGCACATTATTGTACCACAACACATGCCCTTTTCTATTCACTTTATTAAAACATCACATGGGATTGTCTACTATGCTTTAGTCTATTCGTATGCACATTATTGTACATCACATGCACTTGTCTATTCACTTTATTATAAACATATCACATGCAACTGTCTACTTTGTTTTATTCTTTTCATATGTATCCTTATATACATTATTGCTTTACTTTAAATTCCTCATCTTTACTTTACTCCATTATGTCCTCTCGAATACAATTTCTACCCTTGTTGTTCATTCTCCAAATTGTACACATGTCTTTCAATGAAAATTCATAATCCTCTTCAGATAGAAGTTCTGATTCTCTTGCTTTCAATGCATTTGATGAATGGAAGAAGCGGGTTGCTCAACAGAATCATCAAATTGATCTCATCATTGAGAATATGATCATCGACAATCTTAATCTAGTTCTAGGAGATCACCATTCTAGAGCCTGAACAAGATATTGTGAAAGAGATCGCGAGATTAGGGAAGAGCGTTTGATTAACGACTATTTTAGCTAGAATCTGACGTACACTCCTGAGATCTTTTGGCGAAAATCAGTATTTCTACGTATAATGACGTCTGTAACTATGAACGATGAATATTTTCAACAAAGACCCGATGCCACAGGTAGACGGGGTCTTTCATCGTTGCAGAAATGTACTAGAGCTATGAGAGTATTGGCATATGGGACATCATATGATGTCGTCGATGAATGCTTACGAATGAGTGCAGCTGTGACAAGACAAGCTCTTGTAAATTTCGTAGAAGGTGTCATTTCTTGCTTTGGTAATGAGTATCTTAGAAGGCCTAATGAGCACGATTTGGCCAGACTACTCCATGTAGGGGAACAACGTGGATTCCCAGGCATGATAGGCAGTATTGATTGCATGCACTAGGAGTGGAAAAATTGTCTTACTTCATGGGCTGGGCAGTATGCAGGGAGAAGCGGAAAACCAACAATCATTTTGGAAGCTGTTGCATCATATGATCTATGGATATGACATGCTTTCTTTGGAAGACCAGATACGTGCAATGATATTAATGTACTCCACCGATCTCCAATTTTTAGTGATATCTTAAGAGGTCGAGCACTATATGTTAGTTACATCATGAATGGTAACGAAAAAGATAGGGTGTATTATCTCACCGATGGTATATATCCTTCATGGACTGGATTTGTCAAGTGAATTACTTCTCCACAACTTCGAAAGTATAAGATGTTCGCTCAACACCAGGAGGCTACACGAAAAGATGTAGAACGAGCATTTGGAGTTCTACAAGCTCGTTTTTCATTTCTACGACGCCCATGCCTTATATGGTGTAAGTTGTTGATGGAAAAAATCATGATGACTTGTATCATCATGCACAATAAAGTAGTAGATGATGAACGAGACACGTACCAAAATTACTATGATCCCGCATAATTTTTTATGGACAATCTCACTGATGATTGATCAACGTTTTCAATACTCAACTGATCGTATTGCAAGTTTGTCCACTTATATGGCTAATAGGGAACAACTTTGCAGTAGAGAAGCTCACATCGCTCTGAGAAACGACTTAATTGAGCATATACGACAAAAATTCAGCCATCAAAACTAAAATGCATTTTATATTTTTTGCATTTATAATTTAATATTTCATGTATTTGTATGTAGTTTGTTTATTTACTAATTTGTACTTTTTAGAATTTTTATGATTTTAAAATTTGTTATTGCATTAGTAATTTATTTTAAGAGTGAAAATTTGTTAATATAAATAAATATTGAAAATTTTATAATATGTAATACGAATGTTAAAAGTAATTATTATTTAGGCTGGGCTTGGTCATTGATAAAATATAGAAAAAGTAAAAGTTGGATTGGGATTGTGATTGTGATTGTGATTGGGATGAGAGAGAAATGAGTATAATATTAGAAAGTTAGGTCGGGAGGGGTGATAAATATAGTCTAAATAGAGATTGTACACAAAATTTGCATTTGATTTAATTTTGTTTGAAAAGGATTTCAATTTTTTTTTTTTAAAGAAAAACGGGATTGCAGTTTGTTTTTGGTTGGATTAATGGGCTAATATGAAGGTCACACAGTATGATTTAAGGCGTCTAACACATGAATTTAAATACTGAAAATCTTGAACTAAATTTGAAACAATTTGAGTATTCTTTAAAGAAATGATGCTTGAAAAATGGAATCGAAGTATAGACAAGAAAAAGAAATATCCTAATAACATGAAGCAAAACAAGAATATGACAAATGATGATGATATAAATTAGGCGACGGTGTGTGATGATGGAGGTGATTATTTGATTATTTAATCTCTATAATTATCAATTATATATTAAGATTCTTTTCCATATTAACGGCAAACATACAGACTTAAGACTTTAGAAAATAAAATAAAAAAAATATTTGAACGTATTACTCCTCCGTTCACCAATCTTTTTCCCATTTTTAAAGTGGCACGAGATTTAATGAAAATTAGTATTATATTAAAATGATAGATAAAGTAAGAAAAAAATTGAGGTATTGTAAGGCTCAAAATTTTTATTTGTGAGTGTGGGTTGTTTCCAAATAAAAAAATGGAAAAAAGTTTTATGGACAAATAAAAATAGAAAGTGAAAAATAATTTGGTGGACAGAGGGAGCACGTTAGGTTTAGAGTTGAATTAAAGGAGCACGTATATTATATAATATATATTATATTTATTAAATTTGGTCAATGATCACAAAAAATTCCATGGCGAATAATCTATGTGATTAAACTAACATGCTTGAATAGTGAATAATAAAATAATATACACTAGTAATTTAATTTAATTTATGAAAGTAAACCCAAAAATTAAAAGTTAATTTTTGTTAGAATGCTTGCGTAATCAGGCGACACCTTAATCAATTTAAATTTTTTATTCCATTAGTTTCATCGTCACATTATTCGTTTTTGCAATTTCAATTTAAAGCATTATTTTCAATTGGTACTCGATGACCAGGCCAGAAACCTTTGTAAATGCTAATTATGATCATTTGAAGATTCTTTCTTGTATACATCTTCTGTGAAATTTATTTATATTATGAAATTTATACTATGAAATATATTTATTATATCATTAACTAGTTATATTTATTGATATAATAATATTTTATATTAATTTACAATTCTAATAATAACAATGAATAAATGTAATGACAATGGCGAATATATTTAATGAAACTTAATTACAAGAGATTTATTTATAAATAAAAATAAGTAGTATGGAGAATTGTGTCATGCATGCATGTGTGAAAATTGAAATGTAATAATATAGACGCTTGTTTCAAATACTTCAATGGTAATGGGAATGCAATTTTATTTTCCTCCTTTACCCTTACATATGTCAAATGATAGTTTTTTGTTTATTGTGGTTACATCATTAATGTTGTGCTCCAATTTTGAAAAACGTTGACAAAAAATAAAGTTGTAATTGATTGTTGTATGGGTGATTAATTGAGGAGGATGATTATAAGATGAGATGAAGTTAATCAAATGAGGGTGATGATTACCTTATTTAGAAGGAAAAATAATAGTAACCAGGTGGGCTAGCTCACCTGGCCACCGGGCTCCTCACTTGAGTGAGTGACCCGGGTTCGATTACCTCTGGGAACGAATTGGGAGATGGGAGATATAAGGTTGGACTTGGAGATATGGGGTGTAAGGAGACTTGGTGAACTAACTTAACTACTAACAACTAACATTTACCGATCAAAAAAAGAAGAAGGAAAAATAATAGTATGTACCTCATTTATTTTCATTACATATAATAATTACTATGTATATATCCTTATTCTCATTACCATTGAAGAATTTTCATATTAAACAATATTTAGACAAAAAAAAAAAGAATAATATGCCAATAATAGACATCCAATACCTAAAAAATAATAAATCAATACCTCAATAGCAAAACATCAATAAAAAAAAAAACTAATACCCATAAAAAAATATAATCAACAATACACATTTATATAATAAGCTTCCACAAAAATCATCAATGTTAGCATCCACAAAATATTCACAGTATATTAACCCAAAATATCACATGTTATATCTAAATATCAGCCACCAAAAATCGCATGCAGCCTCAAATTGATAAATCGTTTGGTAAATCATCTGAAGAAATAAATTGCTTACTTAACAAACTACCAATTACACAAAATAACCTCAAATGCCCACTGTTTCACCGGATATTTTTCCTTTTTCCCTTTCCAATTTAGTATCCATATTTTTAAAATCATCTGCAACACGCCTTTTCTTTTTCTGTACAGTGTTTTGCTCTTTCTTCTCCTTCTCAATGGTAATATCTCCAATAAACTTCGGTTTAAACTTATAAAAATCATAAACCTTATCTATGATTACAACACAGATTTCAGCACGCATTACTAAATGAATTTCAACCTAAGAAAAAAAATTAAAAAAAAGGTTATGAACTAACAATATAACAATCAATAAAGGATAAAAATATATTTAATTGAAAAAATACCATGATCATGTCTGGAGAGCAGTATGCAGTACCATTGGAATGCTCCATATGATGCATTATATACACACCACAGTCTTTATCGGGCTTACTCGCCTGTCATTTTAATGGTACACTCTCAAACATGAAACTTCCAACATCAACAGATTTGGGGTGTTTCTTTAATACAAGAAATCTTCCCATCAAATCACACTAAAGCATATTAACAAAAATTAAATTAATATACATTAAAAACAAACACGTAAGAAATAGAAAATCTTATAGAAGGTTTACCAATAATAATTTAGCAGATTTAGTGTAATCGTTGATCTATTTCTCGTGCTTCATATTATCCAACAATTGTACCTTACAATCACCAAAATTGATTGCAACAACGTAGTGTCTGTGGATGCCGACGGGAATAAAAATCTGGAAAAAAGTAAAAATTATTAAAACATTAATAAACACAAATATATATATATATATATATATAATTTAGACAAATATTATATATAATAAAAATTAACCATATCAGCAGTCATAAATGAACCCTCAGAGACATACAACCATTCATTTCAAGATGAGAAAATATCTTTTGCAACAGCTTCAACAAATTCTCCATTGATAGTAACACCTGACACAAACTGTTTCCAAAAAATAAAATAAAATAAATTCATGGATAATAATCAGTACACAAAATTACAACAATCACAAGTTACTAATACCCAAAGTACATAGAGTAATCCCCCAAGAATAAAATAAAAATACCCAAAGAACAAATAAAAATACTTTAATAACAATTGAGTAATACTCGAAGATTGGTATAAAAATACCTCAAGAACAATTAGTAACACCCAACAACAATTCATAAACATCCCAGAGTAAAATAATTATACCCCAGGATAAAATAAAGAATATCCTATAAATAAATTACTAATATCCAAAGAATAATTTATTAATACCTAAAAAAATAATTCATTATTACACCAATAATAACACAAAACAAATAAAGAGGAATCTTACACTGTGATTAAGATTAAAACAAATCTGCTCCACGTAGAATCAGAAATTGTCTCGCCGTTAACCCCCAAACACCATGCAATAAAGACGAAAATATCAATTTCTTCATTCGACATCAAGCTCATCATCTCATCTTTATATACACAAGCACAATCTCTGTGCAAATAATAATTATCCCTACAACACATAAAAATTACAATTAAGAATTATATATATATATAGATACTAAAATTTAAAATACTACTTGTTGGTCCCAAATAAAGCAAACAGACGTATGGGGGAGGAATACACCTGAGAGTAAAAACTTTGGCAAGGAACAGACACAACAGACTAAGTAACTGACACAGGTAGACTGTGTGACTTCAAGAGGGGACTTAGAAGTAGCCTGTTGGAGCTACAGAGTGACTAGTCATTGATACCTTTCCAACTACAAGGTAAGGTGTCTTGTGAGTTGAATAACTATCAGTACTAGCCTGTCGGCAGCGACTTAAGGTTCAAAACAGATTTCACACCTTTGAAAAGATAGTTTTTCCCCAACACACACAAATGAAGTAAGACAGTAAATGACACAGGTTACTTATAGTGGTTCAAAGTTAAAATATCCTACATCCACTTTTTCTGATTTAAAAGGAGAATTCCTTCACTTGAAATTCCTTGATTTATAGTGTCAAGGTACACTGGTCAAGAACACAACTTAGTCTTAATCCCTAGGATTATCCTTAATCCTAGTCCTCTCCAGATTTCAGTATGAGCACAATTATCAACTTACTCTCAGATTTCTCTCCACCTAAACTTCTCAGTTTTTGGCTTGAGTGGGTTCCAATTGGTTTGAGATAGCCCTTACAATGAAGTACAGTTTCTGGGCTAGACTATCACAGAATCTAAGAATATTACAATGTAAGCCTAAAATACAGAGTAGAACTCTAAGGATTGAAAGCACTTGGGAAACTATAGATTCTTCGAGTGCTTTCTGGAATGCTTGAAGGTTGAGTGCTAGAGTTCTTGATAGCTTGAGTGATTCTCGTACTTCTCCTCAACTTCAGAATCTGTATTTATAAACATGATTTTAAAATATTTCCGTTGGAGAGAAAGTTTTCAAATCATGCTATTTTGGTAAAACAACGTTCTTCAAATTTTCATGTAGAAAATCCTAAGCATTAATTAGTGATAGCTAATTAAATTTTTGCTTGGAATTAATGCAGCCGCCTTCGTAGTTTGTGACATCCTAGATTGTTGGTTGCTTCTGACTTTGGTTCTGTCAGGTCAGTCAGCTTTGTGTCAGGTCCGTACATAGGTGGCAGCTTCTCATTGACTTAAGTCTAAATGTTCTCAGACCAGTCAAACGACTCTCTTTAAGTCCACTGTCACTTCTTCAGGTGACTTGGAACATTCCTTCTCTTGTATTTAATTGTTCTCTATGTGTTGCACCAACCTTATTAAATGTATAGACAACATTTAATGCTTTCAGGGGACCTTTTGACAGTGGGGTTGCAGTTTCCCTATATAGAGGTAGGGCACTGCTTAGTTGTACTTAGGTGCATGAAGGTTTACTTATCTTCTAGTGGGTGTATTTGTCAATTCGTCATCAGGCTAGTTGATCTCCACAGACTAGTTCCTCAACAGTCTTCAAGTGGTCCATTGTCTGTTGAACTAACCTGTCAACAGTTTTCAGCCTCCTAACAAGTAAGTTGTTTCACTAGACTTTATTGCAACTACTTTACAATTAAACTTAAGGGTTTTTTTGATTAAATCAAAATATTCTTACATACATTTCCCAATACTACTTACACTTCAACGGCCCCCTCTCCGTCATAAAAATAAAAATCCACAACCTCCAGGTGAGTTTGAAACATTCTTTCATAAAATTTCTTATTGTCTTTCAACAGCCTCGATACATATCCATTTTCATCATTTATTATCCAAAAAAGACTGCATATCATCACGTTTATTCTCTTTCTTCATGCTAACAAAAAGTATTTCATCTTCCAGCTCACCATTAATGTCACCCATCCTACTCTTCACAATCACTGTACCCTCCGGAATCTTCTTAACCTCTACATTCTCTACTGCAGCGGCCTCAAACTTTTTCATAACCTTATCAATCACAACACTCTTCTCAGCAACATTACCTTTTTCGAAAACTTTTTCCATCTTCTCAACAGCTTGACCCTCATCAACAGCCTTCTCAACCATCTGAATATCTTCAGTCTTCTCAGACACCTGATCCTTTGAAATAGATTCCTCAACATCAACAGCCTTATCAACCTTCTCAACATCACCAATCTTCTCAACATCCTCCCTGTCCTTCACTTCTGCAGACATCTAAGTCTCCTCCCTTTTCTTCTCTACACCAGTCATTTCACCCTCTTTTATAGTATCCTTTGCTACTTGAAACTTCCCAGAATTCTTCCCTGCATCTTTACGCTTCTTCAATCTAACATTGTCTCCAATAATATCTCCATAACACCCCTCATTAAACCAATCTTCATCACTACTGAGATTGGTTTCATAAACAACCCAATCAGGGGTAAGCAACTTAAAACTCAGAGCTGAAGTAGCAAATTCCTTCATCAATGTCACGTACTTAGCAAGCTTATCAATATACCAATGAAGCTTGGGATTCATAAAGAATTTCTTAGTATCCGAGAAATCAAATTCACTAGTAGATTCAAACTGAGAGTTGTTTTAATTTGCATTCTAAATATAGTCCATAAGCTTCTAAACCTATAATCACTCAATCAACCAATCATCTTGATTGATTGATTGTTGACATGATTGGCTTCCTTCCTTCTTGAGGTAGACATGATTGTCTTCAATCTCTCCAATCTTTAGTCAACTTTCCCATGAACTCAATTTCTGATATTCTTCCAAAAATAACTCTTCAAAGCCTTCTAGTAGAAATCTAGGAGCATCAGCAGTCTTCTGTTTTCCTCAACTGGGTCTTCTGAAATATGCTTCTCAACTGGTATAGCCTTCTGATATGCTGGAGCTTGGTCAAATAATTTCCCGTTCATGCCTTGTACTTGTGTGGAACATGTCTTCTGGGGTGTCCTCTTCTGTATCTGAGCTTCTCAGCTGATTCTGATCAAGTTGATCTTCTGATTCCAAGTCATCTGATCCTAACTTCATCTAAAGCCTTCTGACCTGACCTCAGTGTATCTTCTCTTCTGGACCTCAGCTAAACTTCTCTTCTGGGCCCTACCGCAGCTTACTTCCTAAGATCAGCTGGTTTTAACATCATTAAAATATAAAGGGATTTTCCCAACACTCCATTAAAAGACTGCTGGTACACATCAACCAACTCCTCTGACCCAAATCGTCTAACCTTAACCTCTTGAATACACCTTTCCCTCGATCTCTCATTAGTCCAGTACTTAATCAACGGTACAAAACTCGGCTCACAAACATCTCTTCACTTCTAATGGTGCAAGTACATTATTTGTAGAAGAATAACACAACCACTAATATTCTTGACCCCACCCTTTTTGCACAACAAAATAGACTCAGACAATTTCCTTAATACAAATGTACACCAATCAAATTTTGGAATAGAACTTACATCCTCTAATGCTTTTTAAAAAATGGAGCTTACACTTTTATTTGCAGAAAGACAGAGAAAAGAATATAAACTGTGTGAAAAAAAATCCGCTTAAAATCATCACCCTCATCGCCACATCTATCCATTATAAGCAAAGGAAGTTTCCATATCGCACTCTTTGAAACAATGTTATACATCTCCCCAAATTTGTTAAACTGAAACAATCATCAGGCCTAGTATAAACAAGAACATCATTTCCCTTCGTTCCTCGGAAGCATAAACACATCGTACACATCATCAGCAGTAATTGTAAACTGCCAAAAGTCATCAACCATTAACATATGGTTGCTTCCATTGAAGTTATCGGCCAACCAATCAATCATCTCATTGTTCAAAAGCCTAGTGAGCTTTAGATGAAGCAAACCACCAAATCCAATGTTTTTCACAACTTCTCTTTGTTTAACATTCAACATTTGAATCAATTCAGATAAACCGTGTGGACGACACTAGGATATAATTTTACTACAAGAAAAATAAATTAAGTAATACACTAAGAAAAATATCCCAAAAACAACTAACAAAAAACCCAAGAATAAATGAGTAATACACCAATATAAACTAAGTAATACCTCAAGAACAATTACAAGATACCTCATGAACAAGAAATAAATATCAAAAGAATATTAAATACCTCAAGAGAATTTCAATAATACGCAAATAACAACTAACTAATATACCAATAGCACGTAGATAATACCAAAAAAAATTATATGAGTAACATACAAAGAGTAAACTAGTAATACCCAAAAAAAAAAAAAAAAGATAATCCAATAACATCTAACAAATACCCAAATCATAATTGAGAAATACCCAAAAATCAAGTAAGCAATACCACAAGAAAAATAATAAACTACCTCAATAAAAAAACATTACTACCACAAGAACATTTATTACATACCCAAAGATCAAATAACTACTCAAAGTATAAAATAGTGATACCCAAATAACTAAAAATAATACCCATAAAGATACTAAAGATAACTCAATGATTAAATGAGTAATACCCGATGATAAATAATAAATACGCAATGAGTAATTAATTAATACCCAAATAACAACAAAAAATACCTAAGAATGACATTTTCACGTGGAAATTTAACTTTGATTGAAAGAGACACACTAGATTTCTTCTTCCCCTTCTTAGAAACAATAACTCTATCATCTATTTTATTGTCTGCATGTTGAATAGGCTCACCAACGAAAGGAATTATATCATCACATGCCTTTTTCTTATGAACAGACGACATTCAAGCTTTCTTCCTCGAATACACAAACTCCGTCCCAGACCTAAGACAACTTCCTTTAGAAATTGTCTATTTTTTCTTCTTCACCATTTTAGCAAATTAAACCCTAAAAACGCAAAAAAAAAAATTAACAGTACAACAATCGCCTACTAAAATCACCAAAATGTAAAGATGGTAGACTAAAAGATGAAGAGAGAAAAAGGTCGGTTAATACGTGACCCTTTTCTTATAACTCGAAATAAGATCCGCTCTTTTTTTAATTTGGGTTAAGTACTTGAAATTGGATTTGGTCAAAATTAAGCCCAAAATTCCATATACAAAGCACTGTTTTCAGAACCGGACCGAACCGGTCGGTTCAACCACGGAACCGGTCCGGTTACACCCAAGAAACTGTTTTTACGGTTGAACCAGTCAAACCCGGTCAAAACCGCTCTATACCGGTCAGAACTGCTAAAAACCGGTCGAACCGGCTATATTTTTAAAAATTTATTAATATTTTTTTACATATTTTTATTTGTCTTCTTAATCCTAATCAAACCAAAAGTCAAGACCTTAATTTCCACAAAAAAATATTCTTAACTACTACAGAACTAAAAAGAAATTAAAGAAAACCTACTTTGATTGAGTTATTTTGTATCTTTTGTATTTTGTGGTGTTATATTATGACTCTATTGTAATTGTTTAATTTTATAAGGGAATATTTATTTTATTTAGCATAGAAAATATTAAAAAATAAGTATAAATTATTTTAATGGTTGAACCGTGAACCGGTGCCTTATCCGGTTTGATCACCGGTTCGGTTATGAAAACACTGATACAAAGTATGCACGTAACTGTAGCTAAAAATTTGTGGTGTACTAATTTGTCATAACTCTTATATATTTAGACTAATATGTAAGTAACCAATTAATCTTGTAACTCCTATTACTTTAATTCATAAATTGCTTTCACGTTTTAACTTTGTATATTAACCCTTTACTCATTGAAATTCAATTTTAGAAAATAAATATATTACGATGATATATTTCAAAAATAAATCCATTATATACTGTATTAAATTCTCAAAAGTTAAACTTGAAGCCCTTATTTAATTAATAAAAATGAGTTACCCACACGCTCATGTAATATTTGATTAAATACACATTTAATTAATTTTGAATCTTAAAATCCATTTTTTCCAACACTTATAGTAAAAGTACTAAATTTTTTATGAAATAACAAATACCTTATAAATAAAATAACTAATATCATTAATGAATAATTAATATTTTTTAATGAAATAACTAAATATATTTTAGTTAAAATAATTAATACCTTTAATTAAATAATTAATATCCTTCAAATTAAACTAGTTTTACATGAATTAATATCCTTCAAATTTAAATGAGATTCTGTGAGGATTGCATACATATTATGTAAGGGACAGATTAATGATAGGTTAAATTCAACTTTGCACGTTTTATAAGCTTTTTGCTATATAAGATTTTTACTTACAGTATATAGTACAGCCTTCAATTTTTTTAAGGTATTAACTCAATATCAATTATTATGTGCAAGATAATATAAAAATTAATTATATGATGACATTAACAATTGATCATAAGGATATATTTTGGGGAAATTGATTTTAATTATTTACTTATTATTAAATTAGGTAGTGTAACACTCATTTTTTAATAAATAAATAATCGATAAAAGTTTAATTTTTGAAAAATTAAATGTTGTAGAATCGATCTACCCACGGATTAGATGATCGTAGTATATTTGAAATCTCAAAACCGAATTTCGGTGAGTGAAAAATTAATATACGAAGTTGAAACGCCACAAACATTTAATAAAGTTAAATGTTGTGTTTGTATAATTAACTCAAGGTTAATTATCCCACATTGGAAAATGGGTGAACATATTAACTCCCAAAAAATAGGGAGTCGTGAAGTTAATTCCAAATTATAAAATTCTAAGGAATACTCCAATAAGCCACACATACGCGCCGCCGAGCCGAGTCGAGCCGTGCCCATGGTCCTTGGATCTTGGCAATTGTAAGGTTGAAAATATCAGAATCGATGGATATATCGATATCGGTAAATTTAAAAAATTATGAATATTTAAAAACAAGCATATAATATATAAATTTAACAAATGAATTTGAATATATTTTACAGTTGTGATAAATTTATATATACTATTTTTTTTTTAAAATTTATCTATATTTAACGATATTTGATTTTGTTTATGGAAAAAATAAGCGATGTTGATATTACAGATCAATATTTACCGATACTTTTTATTTTTTTTAATGAATAATTATGAAAATATCATTTTTACCCAATATTGATATCGCTGACTACGAAAAATGAATATATCAAAAAAAAAAATCGGGATATTTTCATTTTTGGGTTTCAAAATTTATTCTGAAAATTACAGAATGCTGATTTCCCTCATTCACTGTCTTATGTGAGAGTACAATTATTTCGACTCCGGATAATAGGTATGTGGATTTGAATTAATTTTAAATCCAAAGTTCATATAAATGGAGTTTGAGCGATTTTAGTCTTCCTATAGCAATAAAGATAAATGAACAAGTTTTCTTGAGACCAAATTAACTGTGAAATTTAAATACATTTTTAACAAAATTAATTGTTTCTATTAAATAATATTACTATTAAAATAATCTATTTAAAAAAAAATACTTAATAATTAACAATATTTGTTCACCGTGTACTTAATTGTGACAAGATGGGAATGAGGCTATATGTGAATGGAATATTAAATCAAATAGTTAACATAATTAGTGTTAATGAAGAAGAAGATATCTCATAATTATTTGTTGTAATTATTCTTAAAGATTCTCGTTATCTTTGTCTGATATTTCAACTTTTTGTTTATGAGTTTATGTAGAAAGATTGATTCCACGAAGTATACTGAGAATATGGGATGAGGGATTTGACTTTAAAGTGGAAAGATGATTGACATAATTAAATTAGGTCTATTCTCTTGTCTCGTATTATTACTAATTAAAAGCCCTAAGGCCGCCATATATGACCTGTCTTGCCCTCTACACATTATTTCTTTAGTACATATACTTTTATCAACAAGTTTAATATAAAATTAATAACGCTAAATGTATTTATTGATATTATTAAATATATTTGCTACTATTATTAGACCTGTAAATAAAAAATATAATATAAAATTTTTATGATAACAATTAATACGTTTAATCTAAAGATATCAGTGAGTACATCTAATTATATAAGTTTTATACTACCAATAAATTTGGGATTAGTCTTGTATACACCAGTTACACGGTGCAACTCAAGTTCATTTTTTAAAAGTTAAACAATTTATAACTAAAAAGTTAAACAGTTTATTACTGAAAAGTTAAACTATGAAAGATACACTTTTTAGTAATAAACTGTTTAACTTTTCAGTTATAAACTGTTTAACTTTTTAAAAATGAACTAGAGTTGCACCGTGTAACTGGTGCACAGGAGACTTACTCATAAATTTGATATGAGAGATAATTCTTTTAGATTACACCGGGACAATTGTTATTGTAATTAAAAACTTCACGAACTAATTAATATATTATTGATGAATTATTTGCTCCAATTGCAAAGTTGAAAGGAATTAGGTTGTTTCTGACATATTCAACATTCAAGAAGTTCAAGGTGTATCAAATGCATATCAAGAGTGCTTTTCTAAAATATATACTGAATGAAGAGATTTATGGACTAAACCACCTGAAGAAGGCTCTTTGTGGACTAAACCAAGCACCAAGGGCTAGGTATGATACTTTTTCTCAATTCCTGATAGATCATGAGTTCGAGAATAGAACAACGGATAGAACCTTATTCAAGATCATTGAAGGTGGTGACATTCTCTTGGTATAATGTTATGTTGCTGACATACTTTTTTTTTTATCACCAAATCATCAACTCTGTGAGAAATTCTCTAAGTTGATGATTGGTAAATTTTAGATGTCTTTGATGGGAAAGATGAACTTCTTTTTTTGTCTGAAAGTTATGCAATCAGACTCGGGAATCTTCATCAATCAGGTTACCAAGGAGCTGATTCAAAAATTTGGTTGTTAGTGTAGTAGATCATCCAAGATTCTAATGAACACAAATGAGAAGATGGATCCTGACAAGGATGAAGTGTCAGTGTATTAGACTGATTATAGAGCACTGATTGGATCTTTATTGTATATGACTGCAAGTAGGTCTGACATAACCTATGCAGTTGGTATATGTGATAGGTATCAGTTTGAATCCAAGAAGAGTCATCTGGAGGTTACTAAAGAGATACTGAAATATCTAAAGAAATGGTCAATTTAAGACGTTGGTACCCCTTTGATGACAACCTAGAGCTGATAGGTTACTCGAGTGCAGATTATGGAGGTTGTAGAATTGATAGGAAATCAACTATAGGAACATGTCAGGTTTTGGGAAGTAAATTAATCTCATAGTTCTCAAAGAAGCAGAACATAGTGGCAGCATCCACTATTTAAGCTGAGTATATGGTTGCTGGTAGTTTTTGTGTTTAGATCCTTTGGCTAAGGTAACAGCTGACAGACTATCAAGTAATTGCAAATGAAGTTCCAATATATTATGCCAGTATTAGTGTTATTGCAATTACTCAAAACATATTCTTGCACACAAGGTATAAGCATGTGGATATCAGACACCATTTTATTAGAGATCATGGGAAAAGAAGGATATTAGGATGGAAAAAATTCACACTGATAAGCAGAGAGCAAATATCTTAGCCAAACCTCTATCTGATTCTAGCTTTGTGGAACTGTCAGTGAAATTAGGACTGTTAGATCCAAGTGAATCAGAGAGATAAGGATTCCAAGGGAATGTCAGTGATCATCAGAACCATGATCGACTGAATGAGGTATCAGGTGACCACAATGATCACCTAGCAGGTATGATTTCTATTTAGTGGAATTTTTCGATTACCTAATGTGCATTTATCATCCCTAATTTCATAAACCTAATGATTGTGCATTTAACGTATTCTTTTTTCATTAAAGGCACACATTTTATATTAACTTATGCATGCGGTAGCTCATTTCTGTAAATAGTTACTTTTTTATATAATTGAATCAAACCATGCTTGACAAGATTAAAATCATTTGAAAAGCAAATTTTTGTTATCTAAACCATTGATTTTACCAGATTTAATCCCAACTATTGGATCATTTATAGATATTAGATAAGAACCCTCATAATTCATATGACATTTCATATTTTCAGTTCATTTTTGCTCTCTCTCACTAATTATTACTATATTGTTTTATGTTGTCGTTCACAACTAGTCAAACTATTCTAGTCCATTCAACAATCCAATATAGAAGAACTCACAAACTAGAATCATATAATAACTTAAGTGACATTCACCTTATGGTCTTAAGTATGAATATAATCAAATTAATGAACTAAAATTCCTTGATCATGAACTCAACACTCAATTCACAGTATAAAATAAGACACAGTTGCAAGTAATTAGTCTAGCCTAATAGGAGAATTATACAAAATTCACATAATTAGAGCGAAAATAATAAGTTCATGACTAATCATATAAACAAAATTAATAATGATTAATGAATTGCGGAATTGAAAAAAGATAAATGATATCACCGATTTTTGAAAAGTATAACCCAAAAATAAGAGCTGCAATCTGAATCCAAATCAATCTCTGATCATAATCCCTATTTTAAAAGTAAAAGCTCATTTTGTCTCTCTCTTCCTAAATCCCTAAAAAATCTATCAAATAAAACTATTATGTGTATAATAGATATTCACGTCTATGAATTCTACAATATACTCTCAATATTCTTACTTTATTTGTTTTTTTTTTTAATTCTTTGTCTAGCACAAATATATACCTTTACAGGATGAAAAGGGTACATGGTTTTTGTGTACGGCACTCAGAGATAAGTTCATCAATCACTACAAGAAATCAGATATTACATGATAAATTTTTTCGCAACGACATAAAATTTGTCATAATTTGTTACTTAAAGGTGACGAGTTTTATTTTTCTTCATCAAAAAATCAAAATTTGTGACAATTTTTTCACTTGCCACTAATAATTTATTTTTTCGTTGCTAATTTGTAAATTTGATGACGAAATAAAAAAATCGTTGCAATATCCTTTGGTGACGGTATTCATAATTACTATGGACAATATTTAACGTCATTAAAACTAATATTTTCATGACGATGCTATATTTTGTCAATGTATAGTTAAAATAATTAGTGAAATTTTTATTTCGTCACAATATTATTTAGTGACGATTATATTCGTCATGTAATATTATATTTTTATGACGGTGCAATATTGTCACTACTTATTCAAAATAATTAACGATGCACTTATTTTATCACAATATTATTTGGTGATAATATTCATTATAATTAGTGACGATTATATTCATCGTGTAATATAATATTTTTATGATAATCTTATGTGTTGTCATTAAGTATTTGGAATAATTTGTGACACATTCTTTCGTCATCAATATACTTATATAAAGTGACGATTAGTAATTATTTGTTATTTTTCACAAATGAATGTCATAAACTTTACAACAACATTTCGGTGACAAATGAATTTTATCATCATTTATTATACAAACACGATGCATTTAAATTTTTTCGTTCAAATAAATTACAAACAATTAAGCATTGATTAACAACATGAATGAGTAAATTAATTTTTTCAAATATTTATAATTTTTATGTCCCTAATGGTTGAATAATGTTATCATTTATTTATAGGACTGATTGGAGCTACACAAGAAAAATAGAGAATGGATAGTTTCTTGTGTTAATTTTGAGTAGATTCTTTATTTATCTAAATGGGTCTTGTGTTAATTATTTAAACATGAATACTTTTTGAAAATTGATAGTTTCTTGTGTTAATCTTGTGCAGATATATTTATAACTCAATAATATACAATGATGTTACCTACTTAGAAATATTTAAAAAGAAATTTCTTGTGCTAATATTCATTCTTTTTCCATAGAGATTGTAATAGCCTTGTTTTAATTTTATGAGCCACTAATATTCATTTGACATTTTTTCTATTAAAATAAATAAAAAGAAGTTTTTAATACTAATATCTCAACAAAGAAGTTTTTAATGCACATATTAGTTACATACTTAGAAATTTCTATAAGGAAGTTTTAAAGCACACACTAGTCACGTTCTTAGAAATCTCTACAAAGAAGTTTTTAATGTCAATCTCAACAAAATAGAGTTGCATGAATAAAAATTATATTCACTTTAAAGTCAAAGAACAATTGCATAATCAAGATAAAATGTTTGTCCATCATCAAAATATAAAACACAATCATTAAAAGACAATACTAATAAAATCAAACCACAATCAAGTTTGAAAATTTAACAAACTATTTTAACATAGATAATCAAATTTGTATCATCTATTTTTTCTCAAAGAACTTTGGGAGCAAAACTCTAAGCATGCAATCTGGATCATCAACAATTGACTTCTCTTCATTTGGCTTCTCTTCAATAGGTTTGTTTTCACTTTATTTACACCACGAAAAATTGAAGGTGTAGAAGACCTAAAAACGTCATTTTCTACATCCGAATCTGATACGTATGAATTAACACTACTTATTTAAAAATATTAGAATGTGCCTTGTCTAGAAATTCTTTTGCTTCCTAAATAGCCTTCATAATTGATTTTTTGTCTCCTCAAGACCATCATCGACATCCAATTGGTGAGATTGAATAGCGTTAGCCACTTGAGGGATCATATTGGGTGTCAATTCATTATTTTCATTTGCATTCATGATTAATAGCGTGAAATTATAACCTCAGTTACAATAAAAATTATTCAAATTCAGAAATAATTCTTTCATAATGTAAATAATAGTGAGATCAGAATTAAAAATAACACAAACCAGAACATCATATTATGTCATATAAAATTTGTCGATAAACAATAAAAATAGAATACAATTTCCATGATTTCACTAGATGTAAAAGCGTTAGTTGGGTCTTATCTTTCTAAAATTAACAAAGAAAGAAATTCAACTATTGCAGGGAATAATGTGAAAGCATTACCAGGAGTATTATAAGGTAAAAGATCATTAGAAACCAAAATAATTGAAATGAAGTTGAAATAGAGTTAATAGAAACGACTGTAATTTTGTAGACGTTATTTTTGTGAGGTTGTTTTTGGATTGTAATTGAACAAGTAATTAATAGAAATGCAAAAAATTCATCCAAGAAGTGGAGTTGAAATAATAACCAAACTGAACAATAGCAAAAAATAATAATCGAATTAAATTTGGAGTAGGACAATAGAATCATGAATACCTTACCATCTTTATAAATTTTAGAAATGAAAGATCTAGAGGAGAAGAAGACGTGTCTTGCAACTTGGAAGAAGTATCAAATTAAATGAGAGTTAATTTGATGGTAAATGAGAATTAGATTAATTAGGGCTAAATACGAGATTATATATAGGGTACAAAAAGTCCTAAATGACAAATAGTTAGAATAATATAAAATATTATGTCATATAAAGATTTATTGATGGTCATACAAGAATAAAATTTCTATGATTTCACTAGATGTAAAAGCGTTAGTGGGGTCTTCTCAAATTTAACATATCTCTGGAAGAAAAGCTTTTACTGTTAGATCACATGAAATTGTAAGTATATTATGATGTATTTATTTTCTACTTATGAGAACTTCACTATTTTTTTTCTAGAATTTAGATCAGGGAATAAATATACTGCAATTTTTTTTTTTATTGAAGCTTTTCTTTTATCCATTAATATGGTGAAAAAAGTAGAAGCTAATATTTTTAAGTTTTTATTTGTAGTCTGAGCATGAGTTAGCTGGAGCACCATGTGACCGAATTGACTTATATGAGCGTACACACTCTTCAGTAAAAGATGGATTGAAATTCAACGAGGCCAAAGAAAATTGGGTAAGTCATGTGTACATATTTATTATATTTAGTTAAGTTACTAAAATTGATGTTAATCTGTTTTTTATTAATTTATCAGGAGATGATGAAAAAGAAGCAAGAAGAATATGTTGTGCTCGAAATTATAAAAACGGCAGAGAAGATAGTATTTGAAGTTTTGGGTCATGGAACAGGATATGTAAAAGGTCTTGGTTATGGTCCTCAACCTCCAAGTAGACGCAACACATTTTACGACTCCTCTAATCAGTTAAAGGATGAACTAAAAGATGCAAAAGAAAAGTTACAAGAATATGAAGCTCAGGTGCAAGAACTCAACACTCAAGTAACTCTTTTGAAAGATGAATTGTCTTCTCAAGGTGCATATCTTTCTGCACAAGGTGCAACTCTAGCCAAACTTATGGCGTATCTGACAGAAAAATGAATGGAATTATAAGAGACATCAAGAATTTTTGTTTTTAGTTTGTTTCGTGTTATGATAACAAATATTGTTTTTTGCTTTTTAATGACTTGAGTGAGTATTTTGTTTAATGCAAAATAAATTTTTATTTATAATTTAGTTTTTTTGTATTAGTTTTTTCTTCTTATATTTAGTTCTTGAAATTATTTTAACATGCCAATTTTTATTATTGCTATAAATAAAATTTAACGTTATTATTAATTTAATATATAAATATTCAAATAATAGTCAATGAAAATAATTTGTTGTCTTTGTATCTAAATATATAATAACAATACGATTTGTTACAATTTCACATCTTTTTTATGACATAATATTTTGTCACAATTTTATATCTTTTAACGATGTTAATCAATTTGTCATTAAATTCTAACATTTGGTGAAGAAATACATTGTCGTTATATCTATATGTATAATGACGATTCAATTTTAGTCATCTTACTGTATTTTTTCTCAACGAAAATATTTAAAATATAACGAAAGAAAATTATCTCTGTGTTTAAAACTTTAGCGATGTTTATCATTTTTGTCGCTAAATAGTATATTATGCTGACAAAAATAATTCGTCACTACTTATACATCATTTAGGGATGATAAATATTTTATCACTATATTGCATCAATTGATGACAAATTTTATCGTCATTATATATGTAGTTATGTACATATATAAATACAATAAAAAAATTTGTCACTAAATTACACTCATTGATGACAAACTTTTATGTCATTATATATGTACACATGTAATAACAATTACTATTTCGTCACAATAAATACTATTTTGTGACGAATTATATAAAATATAACGAAATAATTTATCTAATTATGACAAAAATAATGTCACTAATATTTGGTGAGTAGTGCAATACATGGATAATCATCACAAAAAAAAAAAAAAAAAAAATTGTGACAAATTTTTTCATCATAATTTCTCAAATTTCTTGTAATGAATACTAACATACTCGTTTTGATAACAAATTGTAATTGGATTGGATAGGAGAAGAGATCCCTGCGTGGGTGAAAGAAGCTATAGTCAACAATTAGATTAACTACTGGCTATTGTTTTTTTTTTTTTTTTATTAATAAAAGTTAGTTCACTAAGTCTCTAAACACTCGAACACGGATCACTCACTTAAGTGAAGAGTCTGATGGTCAGGTGAGCAAACTCACCTGATTAACAACTAACATTTAAAAAAAAGTAAAGTGATTGTGTAGTGTATCTAACAAGCAATACAAATATATTGTAGAGAGAGAAGAGAGGGGGCGAGGGAGAGAGAGAAACGAGTAATGCCCATGAACATTATTTCACTACAATAATAAAGACACTCTTTGGCCAATACGAATTTTGATAAAATTACCTTTACTTTCCCCATCCTTGTTATGCTCAGATTATTGTCTCATATTACACCTTCAAATGAATAATTTCTCAGAATAGTTACAACATAAATGGGAGTTGAGCATCACATATCATACATGTAAAATAAAGAATTCGTAGTCGGAAAATTTGTGTCCAGCTCATCTGAACGCCAGGTTGTGACAAGTCGAATCGCACGGATACGCACAGTCGATCGACTTCACGTTTGCTCGATCGAAATACCAATTTCCAACAGACGTTGCAATTCCCTGCATGCATTTTGTATCAAAAAGAGATGATTAGGCAAATGAATATTGGTGAAATTGCATTCCTTTTAACATCCTTCAACAGTAAACAAGACCAAATTTATCTAAGAAAGTTGGACAGATAAAAACACCAGAGACAAGCCAGCACTCTGATTGGCACAAACACCGGACAGAAGACAAATTCTTGTGTGAGAAGGTATAACGTCCAACTAACTGTTATACAAATCAAAATAAAATAACTTGAGTATTGTATAGATCATTTTCATGATATGAACTACTTTGTGATATAAGATTTTTTTTTATTAACTTATTTTTGTGGACCTATTTAAAAGTGATTCATATCATAAATCACTTTCACAAAAAAATTACTCAAATAAAATAAATTTATCAGTTAATGAATTTTGACTTTTTTTTTCCCAAAAAAATGGTACTATGTGCATGTTTATTTAAATTGTAATATGATGTTTAGTTGGAGACATATCTCATATGAGATTGCCTAATTGAAGGCGATAAATTCGCAAGTTTATAATTGGACAAGGAGTTTAGCATGAAAATTCTTCAAATGGAATAGAAAAGATGATAAATATATAAAAATTATATTAGCTATTGAAAACAAAAAATGTACGCAACATTATTTTTCCTACTAAATAGGATAATCATTATCTCATTTGATCCTCTCACCTTATAATCATCCTCCTCAATCAATCCCCCCATAGTTATTAAAGGCGCGCCTCAGGCGCGCCTAAGGCGCAAGGGGCGCAGTGAAAAGCGCCTCAGATCTGTGAGGCGGGCGCATGTGTGTTGACTTTTTTTTTTGTAATTTTTTTTATATATTTTATGAACAGTAGAACTGTTTCTTAAAACACATTCTCTACGTATTAATAAGAACTAGGGTTTGGAGTCAAAACATAACTTCCCACCCACTTTCTAGTCAAAATATAACTTCCCACCCACTTTCTAGTCAAAATATAACTTCCCACCACCCACTTTCCCTTGCCCACCCATCTGCCTCCAACTCCCAGTACTGCCCAGCACTGAACTGCTGCCGCTGCCAACCACCGCCAACTGCCGCCACCCAGTGCCGCCCAATGCCAGGTATTTTTTTTAATTAATTTCTTGTTTAAACTTGAATTTTTTTAACCGAACTTAATGACTACACTCTATTATTAATGCATTTCTTTATTCAATTTAGGGTGTGTTTTTTTTTTCAGATTTTACAAGTTCATCTATTGAAATGGAGGAAAGTGGTAGTAATACAACCTACCCATCAAATGATCCGGGATGGAGAAGGGAAAGGGAAAGAGGGTAGAGGATGAATATGATAATGAGGATGGTTCATTTGTTATTTGTGTGCTTTTTATTTGAATACTTACAGTTTACTATGAAGCTTGTTAGTTGTTATCTAAACTTATGTCTTTAATTTGAGTCATTTATGTGGTTTTGAACTTTAATCTAATTGTTATTTACATGCTAATATGTTTAATTTATACTTATGCAATGTATTTATTGGTTTTTGTCTCAATGTACAAAAGGCGCGCGCCTAAGGCGCGAGGCGCGCCTTAGGCACTAGGCACACTGTTGCGCCTAGGTGCGCCTTGGAGCCTTAATAACTATGAATCCCCCAACTCTTAATCAATTTTTTTCTTTGTTTATTTTTTTCTAAAATTAGAATGCAACACTGATATATATCCACCATGAAAATAACGTTTATTCAATATATGTAAGGAAAAAGCGAAAAATTAAAATTTCATTCTCTTTACCATCAAAGAATTTAAAACAAATGCTGAATCTATCTCAGGACTTGACTTTACACCCTCTCACACAAGAATTTGACCTTTTTTTTATTAAGGACTTGACTTTACACCCTCTCACACAAGAATTTGACCTTTTTTTATTAGTTTTGAAGAAACTAAAAGGGCACTTGGTTCAAAATTTTCAATGGGCAATGTACGTTAAATCATTGAATAGTGAATCACGATGAAAATTAACATTGTTAGTGAACTGCTCCACTCTTGGAATAACCGTGGACAAAATATGATCATTAGTTAAGGGAGTGATTGCGAGAAAATGATTAAAGAAAGGGATGTAGTTAGTCAAAATAACACAATAATTAACTTATTTTAATCTCATTAGCCCATCTTAAATATGAAGATAAACTAATCATCTTTCACTATAAAAAATAAAACATTACCTACGAATTTTGTCAATATAGCTACAAAATTTCCAACAAAAAATTTCATAGTATGAATTCCTAAGAAATTTTTTATTATATAGGTATTCTCATTCTTTACCTAAAAAGAATTTGCCTATAAAGTTTTGGTATGCATGCTTGTAGGTAATTTAATTTCGTAGGCAAATTATTTGAATCAAACGTCCCCTAAAACTGCAATGCAAGAGTAGAAAGCTAATAAGAAATAGGGAATTTATAATTTAAGTCTAACCGTGTGGCCAACTTGGGGAGACTGATTTCCATGCCATGTATCCTGCCTCTCCGACTGACAGTGAGCAAAACACGAATTTAAGAATAACCCGTTTTGTCTCGAGGTTGCAAACCCTTTTATTTCATTCAGTATATGAATACGAAAACCTGCTCAAAAAGACACATGTAAGAACTCAAAGAATATACAGATTATAAATTTTCAAGTAGATGGTCGAGAGGTCATGGTTCGAGTCACCATTTGCCCAATCAAAAATAGAATAAATTTTAAGTAGAAACGCACACCTTGCAAAAAATGGATTTGGGCTGGTGAACAACTAGCGATATTCATTCTGCACGAACGCCAGCTGCCATGAGGATCAGCTTTCGGAGGAGCTAAGCTTTCTTGAATCTAAGCAAGAGAAAAAACACATAAATAAGTATCAGCTGCTTATGATATGATAAGTTTTTTTCTGGCACATAACTTGTCTACAGTCCAAATTAAGTTGCACAAGATTTTGCATTTTCGATAAAGTCCTAGAGTTCAAAATTTTGGACCAAAATCAGCAGAAATTTGAAAACAGCATCAACTCTTGTCACATAAATGTCCAATTTTGGCATCAAAACTTGCCAATTGTCCAAATTTTGCCTGAAAATAAATCAAATATCAGATGATTTTGGGGCAAAAATTGAACAAAATTTTGACATAAATCAAATAGTTGGACCTTTTTTGGGAACAAAACTGAACAATAGACAAGTTATAAAATTAAAAAAGAAAACCTTTAGACTCATAACTGTTCGTATATGATGTTCGTCTCTGGTGGAAATTTAACACTGTTCATTGATTGCTCTATTTCATGCAATATACCGAATCTTGTGGCCTACCTGCCATGCATCATAGACGGCATTAAGAATGAAGAGAGGGGTTCTTATGTGGGCTATCAAATTCTGCGGGAAGAAGCACTGCAACAGCAAAATAGCAGTGTTCATATCACATGTTAATTCAATATATATATATGAGTAAACGAGGAGCAAGACACGTACTGAAGTTGGATCTAAACGTCTGGTACAAGATCTTGGAAGGTTTCTGCCAACACCCTGTTTCAATGTGAAAAATCTGTCATTTCACCTGAAGGCCATGTATGTTTTTCATTTCGAGCATTTTTTTCTCTTATTTATTCTCCAAAAGAAAAATAATAGGAACGTTTGGTTCAAAATTCTTCAACGAGTACAAGGTAATTGTGGTGGTTAGAGTGAATAAAAGATGATCAATTTGGGACTTCTTACAGAGTAAGAGACTCAAAATAAGCTATTCATTAGCATACTTTGATTAATCTATCTTCAATCATTTCACTATTCTTCAACAAACAATTATATTTTGTCTCCCAGTTTTACCAAAACTTAGCAAAACGTTACAAACATCGTTCTCATTGTAATTCACTATTAAATGATTCTCATTGACGAATTTGAACCCCTAAACATGCTCACATTTTCTAAGTTTCCTTACGTATACATCACGCTAGTATATTTCTGGTGTGAACCTTTCAAATATAACCAAACATAGCATAATTATTCGCCAAAAATATACATGCAGCTCAAAAACTCGAAGTGAACCTGTATTACGCAGGTTCTGCTTACAAACCGTAAGCTTCTATAGCCTAAAAGTGTTGGTAATAAAACAATCCAGTGCAATATTCACATCAATAACAGAAAAAATGTTTAATTAGTACCTGCAAGCTAACAACTCCACCAAAGAAATCTCTGATTGAGCTCCGACCAGAAACATCGACACTGCAGAAAACATAACATATTGCAAGTGAACACTTTGAGCTGAGGTTAAATTACATGTGACTTAAACTGTAAACGATAAAAAAGATTCGGAAATTACGTATCAACAAACAATCCAGCATCACTAAGGCACTTCACTTTGGTACTTCCAGGAAATCTATTTCGGAATTCGTCACAATGCAATATAGAAGCTAGACCACCAGCGGAACAACCAGAGAGAAGTGCCTGAAGCACATTAATAGATATATATGTGTGTGTATACATAATTTATCATCGATGAAGAGGGAAAGAAAATGAGAAACCACAGCAGTTAGTAACTTAAATAAATCGAGTAGAGATGATTAATACATTGTTAGCAAAACGCATTCCTCTGGACATCAGTTCTTGCATTGCAGCTCGCCAAATTCGTTGCCCTCTGAACTGCAATCCTGCAGCCTAAATCGTAATGATTGAGTAAATACGAAAAATGACGACTTAATGGGAAAAAAGGAATTTAATTACAGAAAGTAAAGGCAGGGAATGTAGTAAACCTTATTTTCACTATCCCCTGAAAAGGAGGCTCCATCACAATATCGTATTTTGACTCTATTCCAGTTGAAAAAATCTGCATGTTGTTAATGAAGAAAACTATCAAATGAAGCAAACACTAGAAAGTGTTTATATATGAAATGTAACAAATCAGAATAAGAGTGCTTTCAAATGTGAACCTGGATTTTCCCAAGGCTTATTGCTAAGTATCCCAGTGAATGGAATTTGCCTCTCGAAATAATTTGACGAACCTCGGCGTGTCTTTTTGCGGTAAACGCATGCTCTGACATTGTTGCACCACCCTCCGCCCTGCAGCCAATGTTGAATGTGAAAGTTCAGTAGTGGGTAAGGTCTTAAGAGTAACACTCTTGTACGATACAACTAATATTTTTTAGTGAACAACTAGTACCATTTGTAGATACACTTGAATTGCAGTGCATACATGAACAAAATGTGCTAGTGATAGTTTTTTGTGTATCTCATGAAACTTGTTATGATAAGCTTTTGTGAAGAGATCGACGGGAATAAATATGGATTTCGAAAAATTTGCTCTTCGTTTAACTAAATTTGCTGTGTTTCATTACCCAAAAAAACAAAATGTATAAACATCACAGCACCACAATGAGAGATTAGTTTTGCACACCTCCAACTGCACGAGCCAACTGTTTGCTCCACTCCCGAATCCTTGATGCAAGTGATAACCAGGTACCGTTCCATCCAAACATACTGCAAAAGTTATGCAGAAAGAACGAAGTTAGGATAGATGCAACGAGCTAATTGTTCATTTCGCTTGAAAATATACGAAACAAACTATAACAAATCTTCAGCACCAGCATACCATATAATATGCAAAGAGTATTGGTCTGCTCACTAAATGAAAACTTTACCAGAAGCCACCTAATTGACACACTGAGATCTAAAATTTTTGAATCTATCTCACGAATCGTCCAATACTACATCGTTTCACACGAGAATGTGTCACACTAGGCACAATTCAATTCTCAAAATCAACATCGGTGCACCCATTTCAGGTCTTGTTATACATCAAATTAACTCAATCAAACTCCTGAACACATCACAGATATCATAATTAAACCACTGGAATATTAGAGTACCATCACATGAACAAAAAAGAAATCTCACTAATTAAAGTAAAATAAATCCTACTTATTAAATTAAAATAAATCCTATTTATTAAGTAAAGTAGATTACCACTCACCCTAAATCTAATCTGACCAAATATACACAAACACCCAACTTGTACAGGAAAAATAGATATTAAATCGAGACTGATTAAATAGGCACTAAAACAGGGCAAGTAAAATGCCACTAAAGCATATATTGTAGCTTAGAAGAAAATACCAGAGAGAGAGAGAGAGAGAGAGAGAGATTCAAATTTCTACATCTCAACACTCAAGGTGAACACATCAGAATAACTAATGCAGTGAATACCAAAAGTAGATCAAACGGAAAATCAGCTTCACTAGAGAGACTAACTTTAGAAAAGGCAGAAAAAAACCCCCAAGAACCAAAGAACATATATATATACAGAGAGAGAGGGAGAGAGAAAAAGAGAGGGGGGGAGAGGGAGAGAGAGAGATACCAGCTCCTTTAGCAGCAGCTCCTTGAATGAGAGTAAGACCCACCATGAGAGCATTGGGTGGAGGAGTGGCATCTGCGATTCCATACATAGATTCCAAATACGACGTAGTTTCCAAGAACGACACGTTTGCTCCATTAAAAAGCAGCTCATCAGCTTCAAAACTTTGAGCATCTAATTTTCTGAATAAAATCCCAACAAAAATCACGCCCCAAAACAGCATTAGCCTCTCCATGAAGCTCAATTTCGAGCCCCCTCGATTGAATCTAGCAACAAAATTAAACAAAATTTATACACATTTAACTCCTGACAAAGACACTCTTTTACAAATGTCATTCTCGTAACGTCATTTTATATGGTGAGTGAATCGGCGAGATATTATTCTGCCAATGTGAAAGCGTGTTTATTTGCTTAATACAAGGATCTAATAAATGTTATAAATCTCTGTTTTTTACAGACAAATTTTGTGAAAGAACGTGGTTTTCAAAGGGTTGATGTAGAGTTATATTTTTTGTTTTTTGTTTTTTTTGGTTACAAAGGAATCTTGATAAATTCAACGAGTACGAAGTGAATGGAAACAAAATTTAGCGTTTGGATTAAATGTAAGGAATAGGGGTGGCATACAGTACCATATCGTACCGTATCGCCCATATCGTATATCGTACCAAAATTTTCGGTATGCAAAAATATATACCGATATCGTATCGAAATTTTCGGTATACCGGATTTCGGTATACCAAAAATGCATACCGTATACCGTACCGAAAATTTCGGTATACCGTACCGTACCGATATTTCGATCTATACCGAAATACCGGTCCATACCGAAATACCGACTATGTCGGTATACTGCTCATACCGGTATATATCGTCATACCGGTTCATATCGAAATAATTAAAGTATAATTTTAATTAAATAAAAATAAATTTAATATTAAATTAAAATATTAAATATTAAATTACCAAAATGGTATATACCGGTATACCGAGATACCGAAATATTTTTGGTATACCGAAAATAATCGATATACCGGAATATTTTCGGTATACCGGTTTATACCGAAAATATTTTGGTATATACCGGTATACTGAAAATTTTAAAATTCTATACAGATACCGTACCGAAAATATCGGTATGGTATCATACCGTACCGAAATTTTCGGTATGGTATCATACCGTACCGAAATTTTCGGTATGATAAGTACGGTATACCGGTATTTTCGGTATTTGCTCCACCCCTAGTAAGGAATGGAAAGGTATAGGAATGAAAATCATAGTTCTCTATTAACTGAACTATGGTAAATTTCTTAGTTTTTGGGAATTAAAGTCATGGTAGAGTCATTACAAACACACACTATGACTTTGATTATCATTACTCACTATCCAAAGGTGTCAATCAAACAGCCCCATATCTTTCATTTCACTTTTTATGTTTCATATTGTGTTTTATAATTTATATGTATGAAATAAGGAATATTAAAAAGGATCACTTACATATTAGTTCAAAAAAACACTATATTTATAAATTAGTTCAAAAAAATTCCTATTAAAAATACCCAGTAAATCATTATAATTATGTGTTCGTGTATTTTCATGAGGTAGAATATTAAGTGGAATATAAAAATGAAACATAAATATCCATCTCTTTCTAGAAGGTAGAATACTAAGGGCTGATTTGGTTTTAATGTCCCCTATTAGGATTATTACAACAAAGTTCATTATTTTTAATAAACTTTAAATTAGGTTTATTGACTTTTAAACTTTACAAATAAGTTCACCTTTCATAATATAAATATAATCATTCTCTCTCTCATTTTCTCACTTACGCTCTCAGAGTATCTCCCTCTTTTCCATTAATTTTAAATTTTGAAAAAAAAAATATGTGTGATGGGCAGTGGTAGGTCATGGTGGAAGGCGACAAGATGACGATTAGGGGCGGCGGAGGTTGAGGAGAGCGACGATCCAGCATTGATGTAGCTTCAAACAGGCTGTTTGGATGACGACGACGATGGCCAAATGATAGTTTTTTAGAAAGGATGCACAACTGCATGGTTGTGGAGATTTGTGGTGGAGATCGGCAACTAATTTTAGGATGGACGCACCATAGCCAATTTCAGGTGCAATTTCAAGCAATTTGAGATTTGATTTTAGGCGAGGAGCATAGCGGTCGGAGGCACATGGGGAGTTGGCGATGCATAGGTTCCAATTTCATGTGAGTTCATTTTTTTCTTTCGATATTATTTTTCTATCTCGATTGATGTTGGTGGTTTCATCTATGGTTTTTTCCTTGGATTGATCTTTTACAGATATTAGGGATTTCAAATATTCGGGATTTTTTGTACAGACATTAGGGATTTCAACTGAAATTATGATGTGTAAAATATATATCTCTATTTACACAGTACACATATTATATTCGCTATCTCACTTGTGTTATTCCAGTTGATGCTAGGCCATTGCCTCGATGCTACTGCTGGTCTGGAAGCTATTGTAACTAGGGGTGGGCAAAAAATCAAAAAACTGAATTTCC